>SKCR01043010.1:0-29167 GCA_019454045.1 Zanthoxylum bungeanum
GGTTGTATTAAGGGTTGTTTTGGGTGTTTGGAATTTCGGTGGTGTGAAGTGGTTTCTTTGTTTTCTTGGTGTATGTGTGAAGTGTTTTTCTCTTTTTGTTTGTTTGGTCTTGGGTGTGTAAGAGAGTCTAGGAGATTTCGAGAGAGTTTGGGTGTGAATTATCTGTGTCAAGGAGACAAGGCTTTGGTGAGGGGTTGTTTATATAGAAGATGGAAGGGTTTCACACCTTTTCTCACAAGGAAGAGATCTTGTTTCCAATTAGGAGAGATGAGAATATACACAAGATTGAGGGGGGACAAATATTTTAAATTAGGAAGTTGTAATATTTATTTGTGTTGGTTTAGGAATACAAATATTTTATATTGGTAAATATCTTATTAGATTAGGAAGTCAAATATATGATTGGCTTTAATTGGTTAGGATTGATTTTAATTTGGTATGATTATATTTTGATTTAGTATGTGATTTGTTTAATTTAGGCATGATTTTAGTTTAAGTTGGTAATTGTTTATTTTAATTGGTAAATGGTTTAAATGTTTTATTTTAATGTTTAATATTTAATTTAATATTTATTATTTAATTTGGGATGTGTTTTATGGGCTTTGGGGAGCTAAATGGGCTGGGCGTGAGGCTAGCAGCAAAACCAGAATTACCGACACCGTTCGAACGCTTCCTCGAACGCGACACGAACGCCGCAATCTGTTTTCCGTTCGAACGAAGTAGCGAACGCAGCACTAACGAAGACAGTGAGCTTGTTTGTTCTGAATTTCCCCTTCCGATATCCGTTTCCCGCGGCTTCCGTGACTCAAAAGGTAGTGCCTCCAAATGAGGCTCATCATCGGGTTTCACATGCGAAAATGCAATGCCTACAGTAATATTTTGATCTTCTGTCTAACTGGTTTTCCACCTCAGCTTTATATGTCTCAAACATATTTAAATATTCGTCTTTGCTATGTATCAAATATACATAACAATATCTACTACTATTGGGACACAGGAACTGGCGACGCATGCTGTCCCGGGCTCGCGGCCCGGTTGGGAGTACGGAGTAGCCTTGGGACTAAACCGGAGAATAATGGAGTCGCCACCCGGTGTGAACCGAGAAAATGAGATTTAAATGGCCGCACTCACCCCTCGCAAGGGAAGACCTTAAACCTTGGTTTGGAATGGTCCCTTACTTATGCCACTTGTAATGAAAGGATTTATATAATAATTTAATCAGGCTTAGGTAACACTTATTTCTAAGAATATCATCTTCTAAATTCACATACATACATCAACAAGTTCATCTAAATTTATATGTAACACATATTCGAATTTGCATACAGCCTATTTGCATGTAATCTATGTCTCAATTTGCATACATAAGGATTATCATACGGCAAGCATACAAGTTAATGAACGCATTGGTGGACACATAAGCGCAAACAAATAGCATTCTTACTAGCATGCATATTAAGAAAAGATATTTAAGCGCATAACAGAAATAGACAACTAGAGAGGTAATACAAATACATAACGTAAAAAGGGTAACTATGTGCTAAGATGGACATGTCGTAATGTGATGCAAGAGGATCTGTTTACCGTAGGCGTTCGTGCAACGTTCGTAGACGCGTTCGAACGGTAAATAGAAGGTTCTCGTTCGAGTAGCGTTCGTAAATGCGTTCGAACAGAAATGAAACAGAATGCTCACGTTCGCATGGCGTTCATGAACGTGTTCGAACGTAAATGAGACCTGATGCATGATAAGGCAAAATGCATGCGCGTTCGAGTTGCGTTCGTAAACGCGTTCGAACGGGAACAGACCTGATGCATGAAATGGGCCGCAATACATAAATGGCAAATAGTACAATGCGAGGCACGGCGAAGCATCGTGGTAAAAGATTTTAACCTCTTCAATTAGAGGACCTCTCATCGCACTTACTAAGCCCATGCGCTCGATGACATCATACATACAAACATAAATACAATCATATCAAACTAAGTATGCCCGATTGGGCATATCTTACATCCAACCGAACACACATCAACCGGCGCGGCAAAGCATCGTGGTAAAGGGCTTTAACCCCTCCCCATATGGGATATTTCATTCCACTTACTAAGCCCATGCGCTTGATCGCATCATGCATACAAACATAAAGACAATCATATCAAACTAAGTATGCCCGATTGAACACATCTTACATCCAACCGAACACACATCAACCAGTGCGGCAAATCATCGTGGTAAAGGGCTTTAACCCCTCCCCATAGGGGATCTTTCATTCCACTTACTAAGCCCATGCGCTTGATTGAACCATGCATAAATAAGCAACATGCAGAATTCAAGTGACGAAAAATAAATAAACCAAAGCAACACAAACAAAAGAGAGTGCCGTTTACTCAAGCGGTACATGGAGTTGTATCCCAAGTACAGACCGCACTACCGTCCATTCGGATTCGGCTACGGAATTTACGTCTGGGTTTCCATCCTATATACCACAAGAGACGACACTCTTCCATTCATCCAATACCCACAACACAGATCATACACAAATAAGATTCAACAAATAAGTAAAATACAATCAAAATAAATAACAAAAATTAAATAAAGATGAGTTTGAAAAGTACCCTCAGGTCTAACCTTTTTGCCGACTTTTGGACTCACGTTTCACGGAGATCGGAAGGGTAAAACTCTTCAACTTCTCCGGTTCACTAGTTCAGCGTCCTAGCTCACTGTCTTGCTGTTTTGCTTGCTGTTCGGCCTCCGTTCTGCTGCTGTTCGGCCTCTGTTTTGCTGCTCATTGTTCAGGTCACTTGTTTTGACGTTTCAACGGACTGCTCCGAGTGTTTTTTGTGGGTTTTTAGTGTAGTCTTGTGTGATTATTTTAAGGATTATGAATGCAGTTTTTTATGTTATTATTTTAAGGTTTTTAGGGAATGTTTCAAGTGTATTTTACTGCTGTTTTAGGGGTTAAATTACTGTTGTTTGGGGGTGTAAAACAGTGCAGTTTTATGTTCACTGCGGTTCGGTTTTTGGTTGTAATTTTCGGTGATGGAGGGCTGCTGTATAGGGCTGGTTTCGGTGGCTTTAGGAAGATATAAAGGCTTGTTATTTTCGGTTATGGAGGGGTTAAGGAGGGTGATGTGTTCGGCTATGGAATGGAGGAGATGAAAGAATATTTTTTGTCACTTCTTCTTGTGATTGGCGTGAATGGAGAGCTTGGAGAGGGGGTTGGGAATTTCTTCTCTTCTTTTATTTCTGTGATGGGCGTGAACTAGGAGAGTGAATGCCTTGGAGAGGTGTGGTTTATATAGAGAAATGCTAGGGCTTCACCTTGTCTCACAAGGAAGGGATTTTGGCATTAAAAGGAGGATTTGATTTGGTATTCAACAAGTAAAGGATTAAATTGAGGGGGGACAAATTTAGGCTTGATTAGGAAATTAATATATTTAATTTGTGTTGATTAGGCATACAATATTTTAAGTTAGGAATAATATATTTTTAATTAGGAATAATATTTGTTGATTGATTTTAATTAGCATGCAATTTCTTTAATTGGGTGAGTATTTTTATTATTTTGGTAGGTGATTATTTAGATTTTATTTGTTTTATTTAATTTGGTATATGACTTAATTAATTATTTTATTTAATTTGGTATATTATTTAATTAATATTTTATTTAATTGAGTTGTATTTTGAGGGCCTTGGGCGTGTGGGCCAAGTGTGATGGGCTAGGTGTTGTGTTTTGGGCCAAGGTTAAGTGTGAGGCTAGCAGCAAAACCAGAAATACCGACGCCGTTCGAACGCCCATTCGAATGCTACACGAACGCCCGCAATCTGCTTGACGTTCGGCGAAGTAACGGACGCCGCACGAACGAAAATAGTGAACTTGTGAAATGAACTTGATGACGTACTTATTCTGAATTTCCCATTCCGACGTCCGTTTCCCGCAATATCCTTAACTAAAAAGGTAGTGCCTCCAACTGAGACTCATCATCGGGTTTCACATGCAAAAATGCAATGCCTACAGTCGCCCCTACTTTGATGGGACTTGTGCAGTGTGTGACTTTGAACAATCCTATCAAAGTTATGCAATGCATTTTCACTTACCTGGCTCGCCAGCTGCCACTTGACTTACCATGTGTTGGGTTGAGTTGATTTGGTGGTGAGGTGCTGCGACCCCCGGTTCATTCCCGAACCGTGCTCCATTTTTAGAGCGCCATTTTCGGCATCTTTTGTGTGTGTGCTCCATTTTGGAGCGCCATTTCCGGCATTTGCTGTGTGTGTTTCATTTTGGAGCGCCATTTTCGGCATCTGTTGTGAGTTCTCCATTTTGGAGTGCCATCTTCAGCGTCTGTTGTGAGTGCTCCATTTTGGAGTGCCATTTCCAGCGTCTGTTGTGAGTGCTCCATTTTGGAGTGCCATTTTCGGCATCTGTTGTGAGTGCTCCATTTTGGAGTGCCATTTTCGGCATCGGTTGTGAATGCTCCATTTTGGAGTGCCATTTTCGGCATCGGTTGTGAATGCTCCATTTTGGAGTGCCATTTTCGGCGGCTGCTATGTGTGCTCCATTTTGGGGCGCCATTTTTGGCATCTGTTGTGGTAGCGGTCCATTTCCGAACTGTGCTGTGCGAGAATGTGGCTCATTTTTGAACCGTTATTTGATGAGATGGTCTTTGCCGCTATAAACCTGCGAACACAAAACAAACATTGCATGTATGTGATATGTATGCATGTATATGTATTATATTCTGATGGGTTAGGCCTTCATTGGTCCATTTCCGAACCGTGCTCCATTTTCAGAGTGCCATTCTCTGCGAGATGAGATGATGGTCCATTTCGAACCGTTGCTGACGAGAGATAGTCCATTTCCGAACCTTTACTGATATGAGATAGTCCATTTCCGAACCATTACTGATATGAGAGTGGCCCACTTCCGAGCCGTTACTGATGTGGGCCTCGGCCCTGAGCTGATACTGATGTGGGCCTCGGCCCTGAGCTGATACTGATGTGGGCCTCGGCCCTGGGACTCATCCCCAAACTGTAACTGATGTGGGCCTCAGCTACTAAACTGATGCTGATGTGGGCCTCAGCCCTGGGATTCATCCCCAAACTGATACTGATTCATTTCTGAAACTGACTGTACTGTTGTTGCTCCCGAAGATTCCCCGTGTTCTAAACATAACTGAATTTCATAGTGCCAAGGTTGAATGTTTTTCTCAAATATACTCATATTGCATAAGAGATTCAGCGAAATAATGCCTTTATTATCATTTAAAAAAATGATTCGAACATGTAGACTAAGTCAATGTCTATATTAAAAATGCATGATCAAATAAACTAGGAGAGATGATTTCATCATTCGCAACATTGTCTTCTTTCTTGACCTACGGTTCTTCACTGTCATCCCCTATCTCCATGTAAGAAGCTTGATGGTTAATGGTTTGTAGAACAAAAGTTTCAGGCAATCCAGAGTTGATCATGTAGTTGGGTAGGGGATTTCTGTGTGCGTTGGGTTGTTCTCTTTCTGGGTCAGGTATTTTGTGAGCATCGATGAGGTTTTGGATTTCATGCCTAAAGCAAGTGCATTTGTCAGTTTCGTGGCCTCTCCTCTGATGGAAGTGACAATATAAGCTTAGGTTAAGGTTGGGTGGTATAGGATCTGGAAGTGATTTAGGTTCTAAGGGTTTTAGGAGTCCTTGTCCCTTCAACTTCTCAAGCACCTTAGATAACGGCTTCCCCAGGTTAGAGAAATACCGGTTCTTAATGGAAGCAACCTCGGCAGTAGCGGGCTTGGTCTCAGAAGGCCCCCCAAAAGTTCTTCTATTCTGGCCATAAAACTTTCTGTTTTCAGCCTCTTCTTCCTCAATATCCATGACAGTTTCCCTCAACTGTCGAAAATCAGAAATCATCGAAGTCATCCTCCTCAGTTTACTATAAATAGAGGGCTTGGTGCCCTTGATAATCATCTTAATTTGGTCTTTCTCTGAAGGCCGAGTCTGTATTTTCAAAAGCTGGCTTCTCCAGCGATCCACATACTCTTTGAAACTTTCCTCTGGCTTCTGCTTAGTGTTCTCCAAATCACGGAGTGACAAGACAATTTCTAAGTCTGTAATATACTGCTTCAGAAAAGCATCAGCTAGTTCCCTCCAATCTTCCTTAACCTTCTTCTCAAGGCTTATTGCCAGTCAGTAAATTTACTTCAGAAATATAACACCAACAAATTCTTCTTCAATAATATTTGCTTGTTTGTTGCTATTATTATCATTTGGACCATGATTTCATTTCTTATCGCGGTAACCTAGTGCTCTGTGTCTAATTTTTCCACACACCCAACAAGCACCTTTAATTCCCTTGAAATTCTTCCCTTTTGCAGCAAAAACTTTCCGAGTTTTATCTTTTCCTTTATTGTTCCATTTGTTCTTTTGGTTTTTAGGCTTAAGCTTGGCGCCCCTCAAATCTCAATGACATTTGATTTGGCTTCAAATTCTGAAACATTCAGCCCTTCACTCTTGCGGTGATCTTCTTCCATTCTTAGTTTGAGTCCTCCATTGACATATCAGTCTTTTTATACTTCACACTTATCTTGAAATCATTCCAAGATTGAGGTAATTTTTCTATCACAGATCCGACAGCAAATTGCACTGGTAGAGCCATGCCTTCAGCCACAAGTTCATGGAGAAGAATCTGTAATTCTTCTACTTGGTTGACATCAGTCTTCGAATCCATCATTTGGTACTTTAGAAATTTCTCAAAATGAACTTCTTTGAACCAGCATCTTCGATCTTATATTTATTCTCCAATAATTCCCAATAGATCATTGGTAGTCTTATATTTAATCTCCAAGAATTCCCAATAGATCATTGGTAGTCTTATAATATCTATATACATCATACAAAATATCATCAAGGATGTTCAGAATATAATTCCTACATAAAAACTCAATGTGTTTCCATGCATCAATAGCATTGAGTTTTTCTGCAGTAATATTATCTCCATCTACCAAAAAGCATTCTTCATTGACGACATATGCAAGGTTCAATGTTGTTAGATAAAACAACATCTTCTGTTGCCATCATTTAAAGTCTAGACCTTTGAACTTGTCTGGTTTCTCAACATGAGGCTTCGTAACATTCACAGATTGTTCCATGATTTCTTCTATAGATTGTTAAAGAACAATCAACGAATGCAATAAAATTATTATTTCAACAGAAACTATGTAATAAGTTTTTATTGAAACAAAAACTTACACATAAAATAGAAACTTACAACGCAAATAATCACAATTAACAACAATAAAACTAACTTGTATAGATTAAGACTAGCATATAATGCTATGTCATATAGCAGAAACTCGCCCCTACTCGTATGCTTGTAGTTCGATGGACGTCTGCCACCAAGATTCAACAATCTGTAAATCGAAATTCTGCACTAGAACTTCAACAATCTGCAAAGATCAGAAAGATTTTTCATATATATGTAGAACCATCCTATACTGTTTCAATCTATATAGACAAATATAGAAAACGGTTCATTGTGAAATGATGCAGATATTTTTCAGTTTTATCAGAAATGTTGTGTTGATCAGACACAACTTTCTGATTCAAAATCAAAAATTAAAAAAGGAAAAACGTTTCTAGCAAGCAAGACATTTAAAGAATCACAAGAGCCCAAAGGCCCAATGCCCATCTTTTGAATTAATTAAATATATTAATTAATTCTAATGCCATGCCAACCAACCACACGCATCCAAACCCAAGCCCAAGCCTTGTTTTTCCATTTTAATATCAATGTCTAGAAAGCACTTATAAACCTTTCATTTTCCATTTCCTTTTCCCATGAGGATTACTCCCTTTATTTTTCTATACAAAGCTCTTATAAATTTATATCCCTATTTGACGTGTCGCTCATCATTAAAAGAGTGACATATACAGAAATTGACACCGATAATTTATAGTGGTTCGACCAATAATGCATACGTCTACTCCTCCAAGTAGACCCGGTTGTGATTCTGATTCGAAACCGAAACCGAATCGAAAGGAACCGGACGGTTCTAGTTCCTTCTGGTTCCGGTTCGGGAACCAGAATCGAAAACGATTCCATACAGTCCGGTTAGGGTTCCCACCCTAGTCGAACTATTGGAACCGTTCGGTTCCAATGTAATATAAATATATATTTTTTAATTTCTAGCTGTTTTTTTATTTTTAATATAAGTTTTTAATTTAATATAATAAAATTCAAGTAAATAAATATTTTTATTATATTTATTTGGTAATAATATCCCATTATAATTTTTTTAATAATTATTTTCCATTTTTATTTTTTTTTAAAACAAAAGGGAACCGAACCGAACTGAACCGATGATCGGGTCTACCTCCAAGCCGTGTTTGGAGCTTTCCACAATGTCAAGTTGAATCCACAGCTTACACGAAAGTTTTTCATGGCTCACTTCAAACCAAGAGTTTTGTCTATATGTTCACCTTAAACCTTTACACAAAGAGTTTTATCACCTATGCTCACTCTTTAAACCTTTATAATGAGTTTTATCTTTATGTTCACTCACAAACTTTTACAATAATCACATTTTTCAGTATACTCAGTCAACAAGAGATTTCCCAACCAAGTGTTTGAGATATTAAGATTTTACAACTCACTTGGGCACTCACAAAAGATAAGAAGATTAAAGTTGTGAGTTTCTAACCCAAGTAAACTAAGCTCACTAAATATATATAAAGGTGTAGTGTATGAGCTTGATTATGATGAGAGTGTATGATGAAGAATGTTTAGGTTACTCTCAATGTTTTTACCTTAGAGAAAATTGTATGAAGGTGTAAGAAGTTGATAAAAATGAAATTGGGGTTTAATATATTGAGAAAGAGAAAATTTCCCCCAGCTCTGTCGAGACTGATATTTCTGTTGGGGTTTCGGGCGTTGGGCGCGACGGAAGCGCGGTTCGGGCGAAATCATAATTTTAAAACTTTTTCAAATTACCGAATAAATTATTCAATATTTAATACGAATAATTTATTCATATTTCACCTAAACCTATTTATTTGATATCAAATAGCGACATAAATATGAATGAAACGTCGCGAAACTTTTACGAAAAATATTTTTCTGCAAAATGACGAAAAACATGTTTTTGACCGAACCGACCACCCAACACTTATGAAGACTGCCCATGTCAGCCCCAATAGTGTTAGTGCAGTTCATGGGCTGCCCGAATAGTGACGAACTCAATGTTTGGACAGTCGTCACCTAGTTGGCTCAAAAGTCACCCAGTAACGCCGTTTTTGGCCGATTTCGCTTATTTCAAATCTGAAACACTTTCCGGCAATTGTTCCAACTCCCAAAACACATCCAATACATTCATATGACATCAAATTGATCACTGAATTTTCAGTTTGCACATATCAGATCCAGAACTGGAAATTACCAAATTTCAAGCTTTAAATCTAATTTTCAAGATTAATCCAATTAATCCACACCACCAATCAAAGTCACCACACATGAAGCACCCAAGAACAATTCTAGGTGTCACAAGAGTGGTCATAACACTCTAGAATAGCAACTCATCATCAAATGATCAATTTGGATACAAATTACTCTAATTTCACCCAAATCTACTTCACACATGCACACAAGCTTCCAATCCATCATCAACAACCAAAAGCCCCAATTTTTCACAAAAAAATGAACCCTAAAACTATTATAAGTATTAAAGAAAATGTGAAATAATTTCCAAGCTTGGGTTATAGAATATTACCTTTTAATCTCTTGAATTTCCAAGCTTTTTCTTGAATTTTCCTTTGTCTCCTCCATGGATTTATCAAATAAAATTTGAACCCATTTTCTTAGAGTGTTTCGACTATGGTGATCAATGAATAGAATGAAGAAAACAAATTTTCCAATTTAAACCAATGTTGCCGACTTTGTAGGGGTGTTTTTAGCATTTTACAAATTTAATCTAATTAAATCAAAATATACTTTATCTTAACCATCAAAATTGCACACATAAAGTCTAATTTAAATCATGCCAAGTAAACCAATAATAATTGGACAAAAATCATAACATTTATGAAAAAGTTTAATTAATTAATTATTTAAATATTTAACAATTAAATATCCAAATAATCAATTAATGTAATTATTATTATATATGTATTTTTATTTACAATAAATAACAAATACATATATTTATGGCATGTGTCAAAATCTCATTTGACGAATAATTAATGTGTATCTAATCGTATTATGTATCAAATACACAATAATTATGATTGGCCAAAAACCCCTAATGCATGTGTTATCATTTAACCAATTAAACGATCTGAATTAACTCATTTAATCCGATAAATTATTATGAATAATCTGTATTATTCATATCGCGTTGCCCAAGTGCTCAATGAGTACACTTCATATTGTGGGACTCTCTAAGTTTAGGTTTATCCGTCACGAAATCTAATTTCGTGTTCATAATTCACCCACTCATGAATTATGACGACCACAGATAATCTCGCGAAAATATGCAAGCCGAGGTCATTGCATACATATAATCCCTCCGTCACAGGCTATCCATATTATACCTGGGATATAGATGAGAACGTCAAATCTGTTCGTATAATATAGTCAACTTTCAATTTATGATCTCTAAATAACACTCGGAACTGATTTCTGAAGTTATACTACGGCCATGGATTTACTAGATCGTAAACACGTGTAGGATGCATATGTATTGTACACAGGACTGACGAATATTATCTTGATACGCACTGGATATCCTGAGCATCAGTCCACACCCAACGAACATGCGGAGGTCTGATCTAAATAGATCGGTGACGTGACTGCCATCAAAGTGTGTAGGATAACTCATATATCTCAATGTGGTATCTCAAGTCGAAGGACCACTATGCCCGAGAATCATGGTTCATTGGGATAAAACATCAGACCAAGTCACGATATACGACATGTACTGGTCTCGGTGGATTTTACTAACCGACCCGTGTCAATAAATCTTGACCATGAACTTTATTTAAGGATATACATCTTATGGTGCGCTTCCCAATGTCAATTACAAACTACGTTGTAACTGCTCACTATATTGTAAATCATATAGTCTTTGTCTAATATATACACGTATCACTAAATCAGATTTAGTTTTGATCTAATCGTAATTATATCGAATAAGTATATAAAAGACAATAGTGTTACCATCAAATTAGTAATATTATGGAAAATGGAATTGCTCATATTCGTGAATCGGACATGAATACGATCCGGATTGACACTCTGAGCACCAACCCTAACAATTTCAGCCTTTCAAATATAACTACTATATTATCGTAGAAGGTTAAAGAGCACATATTAGTTTACTGGGTGGTATGATGACTGGTACGCCGATTAGCTAACCGGGATGGGGACCGATATGATCCATCATGGTTTCAATAGCTATGCAAACTTATGGTAATCAGTATAAGAGATCGATAAGGAGCGGTCTTGTTCCGGAGAACATGTAAATCTGCCTAAGGCAGAACAAAGACATCAATATGTTGGTGTGAGGAACCGGTATGCCGGTCTCTGTGCAGAAATCTCAGGATTAGAAAGTTAAAACCATTTTGCACATGACCTTAAAGCATATATATGAATGTGCATGAGTCATATAGCGTAAAGTACTTAAATTATAAACTCACTTATATAAAAAAAAACCTAAACTAATACTACATTTGATATTCTTCATTTGGCGCTTGAGTCTTCACATTCATTTGCTATTCACAACCAATTGCTTCGATATATTTTTTTTGTAATTTTCGTGAATGCGCGTCAAATTTTTCTTATGTTGCATCTGTTGGGGTTTTGGGCGAAGGGACGCAGCGGAAGCGCGATTCTAGCGAAATCATAATTTTAAAACTTTTCAAATTACCGAAGAAATTATTCAATATCTAATATGAATAATTTATTCATATTTCACCTAAACACATTTATTCGATATCAAATAACGACATAAATAAGGTAGAAACTTCGCGAAACTTTTACGAAAAACGTTTTTCCGCAAAATGACGCAAAACACGTTTTTGACTGAACCGACCACCCAACATTTATGGGGACTGCCCAGGTCAGCCCCAATAGTGTTAGGGCAGTTCATGGGCTGCCCGAACAGTGACCAATTCACTGTTTGGACAACCATCACCCGGTTGGCTCAAAAGTCATCCGATAACGTCGGTTTTCACCGTTTTCGCTTATTTCAACTCCAAAACACTTTCCAGTAATTGTTCCAACTCCCAAAACACATCCAATACATCCATATGACATAAAATTCATCACAAAATTTCCAGTTTATCCAGAACTGATCCAGAAATCGAAATTACCCAATTTCATTCTTTAAATCCAATTTTCAAGATTAATCCAATTAATCCACAACACCAATCAAAGTCACAACACAAGAAACACCCAAGAACAATTCTAGGTGTTACAAGAGTGGTTATAACACTCTAGAATGGTAACATGTCATCAAATGAATAAATTGGACAATAATTACACTAATTCCATCCAAAACTACTTCACACATGCATCAACACTTCCAATTCATCATCTACAACCAAAAACCCCAATTTTTCAGAATTAAAAGAACCCTAGAACTTTTCTAGAATATCAAGAAACACGAAACTAAATTTCCAAGCTTAGAATTAAGTATATTACCTTTAATCTCTTGTTTCCTAAGTATTTTCCTTGAATTTTTCCTTTGTTTTCTCCAAGATTTGTTCAAACCAACATTGGAGCTTTTGTTTAGCCATGTTTCGGCAATGGTAGATGAAGAATGAGGAAGAAAATAAATTTTCCCCTTTTTAAAGTCATTGCCGACATTACAAGGGCATTTTTTTTCCAATTTTATATTTTAATTTCATTAAATTAAAATAATGATAAGATAAGCTTTAATGTGGAAAAATCAAATTTGCACACTTAATCTTAATAAAATCATGCCACATGAACCAATAATAATTGGACAAATTTCATAACATTTATGAAAAAAGTTTATTAATTAATCATTTAAATATTTAACAATTAAATATCCAAAGAATCAATTAATATAATTATTATTATATGTGTATTTTTATTTAGAATAAATAATAAATACATGTATTTATGGCATGTGTCAAAATATCATTTGACGAATAAATAATGTGTATCTAATCGTATTATGTATCAAATATAAATACACGAGAATTACGATTGGCCAAAATCCCCTAATGCATAACTCATTTAATCCAATGAAGTATTATGAATAATCTGTATACATGTGAAATCCTCTAATGCATGTGTTATCCTCTAATTCATATCGCGTTGCCCAAGTGCTCAACGCGTACACTTCATATTGTGAGACTCTCTAAGTTTAGGTTTATCCCTCACAAAATCCAATTTCGTGTCCATAATCCACCCACTCATGGATTATGACGACCACAGATAATCTCGTTAAACTATGCAAGCCGAGGTCATTGCATACGTATAATCCCTCCGTCACATGCTATCTCACAGGCTATCCATATTATACCTGGGGTATAGATAAAAACGTCAAACCTGTTCGGTATAATATAGTCGACTTTCAATTTACAATCTCTAAATAATACTCGGAACTAATTTCCGAAGTTATACCACAACCATGGATTTACTAGATCGCAAACACGTATAGGATGCATATGTCATGTGCACAGGACTGACAGATCCTCTCTCGATACGCACTAGATATCATGAGCATCAGTCCACACCCAACGAACAAGCGGAGGTCTGATCTAAATAGATCGGTGACGTGACTGTCATCAAAGTGTGGAGGATAACTCATATATCCCAATGTGGTATCTCAAGTCGAATGACCACTATGCTCGCTCAACTCGATAATATTCCTATTGACGTTGGTGTACCATCTATTAGGAAATATTTAGTGAGTCGTTCAATGTCTTATCAAATAAATACCTACATGTCTATACGAGTCTCCCGAGACTCATGGTTCTTTGGGATAAACCATCAGACCAAGTCACGATATACGACATGTACCGGTCTCAGCGAATTTTACTAACCGACCCGTGTTAGTAAATCTTGACCATGAACTTTATTTAAGGATATACATCTTATGGTGCGCTTCCTAATGTCAATTACAAACTACCTTGTAATTGCGCACTATATTGTAAATCTTATGGTCTTTGTCTAATATATACACGTATCACTAAATCAGATTTAGTTTCGATCTAATCGTAATCAGATATCTAATCGTAATTAGATCGAATAAGTGTATAAAAGACAAGGGTGCTACTATTACATAAGTAATATTATGGAAAACAGAATTGTTCGTATTTATGAACCGAACATAAATATGATCCGGATTGGCACTCTGACCACCAACCCTAACAATTTCTCCCACTTGCTCTAGTGCCAATCCACGATATCATATTCACATCTCAATATGTATCACATACTCATGGCCCTCAAGAGCTCACCTAGCACTCAAGAGGTAGGCAACAACAAGTAAGTCTGCTTTAACAAATTGAGTTTGTCCAACAAACTCAATCGTTTTCCTTAACCAGTGTGGATGCTGGAATTCGGCCGAGGTCCAAAATCAGAATTTGGAGGTTGGGGGCATTGGCGATCCTGCAAGACAAAGGTAGAGTGAGCGGGAGTATACTACCCACCGGTGTGGTGGGTGCCGGGGGCACTCCGACGCCCAAGTCAGTAGTATGAAATGAGCAGTAAATGTGTAAAATGTGAAAGCAAGGCCTATTATTACCTTGACTTTCTTTTGGTGGCCGTGAGGGCGGTGACAAATATTCTTTGGAAATGGAAAGCTCTCAGAACTTGTTTCAGAGAGTAGAAGCTTGTAAGAATGATCTGAAGCCTGCCTTGAACCCTGAGTTATCTTCCATTTTATAGATCTGAAAAGAGATTACTTTGTAGCTGTGATAAAAGCTGGCAACGGGCCTACAACGTGCTGACATTTCTGGCTAAGGAACCCACAACGTGCCTTGGATCTAACTTTCGGCGCTGCATGTGTTTGGGTTTAGAAAAAGAGGGAATAGTTAGTAACAATTGTGTTTTATGCTGTCTATTTATTTGGCTTTATATTTGTAGCGTTATGTACTGATGGAATAAGGTCTTTTGGGCTGGGTTTTCTAATATGGTGTTTAAGGGCCAATATTTTTTGGCTTTTGGTATTTGAGTTTAACGTGAAAAGATGATTTTACCCTCGGGTCCAAATTTGGCCCGTACAACCAGCATCATTCATATTTTGTAGAATTCTAAGTCCACATCAATATGACTCAGACGCTATATTAGTATTGTGCTATAGCAGCTGAGTTGTCTAAGTATATATGGATCAAATCCAAAATACTATAAGACAACTGCAAATACAAAAATAATATCAACACTTCTAATCATTGAGGTCACTTTACAACTTCTTAAGTCAATACCTCAAAAGTCGCAACTGATTCCACTAGTTCAGTAGAATCAACAGTGACACTCCCACTGCATCTTTTCTGACTTTATATGGCATAGACCATCTAATGTCATAATTAGGATCAAAATAATCTGACCTTATGGTTGCATACTAAATTCTCCATGAATGAGAAACTCATTCTTAATATCTCAAAGATCACAAAGAACATGTTTCAAGATCCATAATATGATCTGTAGCATATCAAAATAACTAGTAACAATTACGATTAAATTGATATCTTTAATCGCACATAATATATTATTCATTACGTCATCATCCTATGATGCATAAGATTGACTAGACATTCTAATCAACATCACTTTCGACAAAGTTATCATCCTTTACGAAAGATGAATACTATATATATAAAAGACATGTTAACTGTCAAACACTTATACTAACTATCATATAAAGTCTTACTGTGTCCTTTATTAGATCATATCTAATACGCGACTAATAGGAGTATCTCACAAGTCTTTTAGTTTTATATCATATATAAAACTTTATATCAAATATAACAGAGACTACTCCCACTGTTTACACGGAGAAAAGAAGACTTCAGTAAACATTTTACTTCACAAACATCTCATAATTACATTAATAATGATAATGTCGTTAGGATATATAATACTAGAAAGAAAATTGTACGCTCCTACTGACCCCACTATCAAATATGTATTCTCTATGCTTTGATAAAATCAGACAATCTGACTGTATCAAAATTAGAGAACACATATTTTCGGAAAACTTATATGAGTCTACAATAGGCTCTTTAAGCTCGTATATCAAACTGTGATCTTAGCAGAATACAAACTCTAGGGCCATTATAGAATTAACTCTTCAAACAAAGAAATCACGACGGATCTCTCATTCGAAGAAATCACTCAAGAACGCCATTTTGCATTCTTTAGCCAAAATACACTGTTTAATATCAACATTAACCAACAGATCCTTAATTGTTCAATTAGTGCGACTAGAGACAAGTTTCCTCAGAATCTACAATAGATCATTGAATATAACTTTTCTCACAATCATACTATAAAGGTCAAACCTTTATCAATCTCACTTTGTTTTTGCTAGGCAAATAATTTGCACATTTTATGAACGATTCATAACGAAAGCTCAATCAAGTTCAAAATTTGATCGTAGTAAGCTATGAAAAATCTTACATCTACGGTTCAAATGTAATTTCTGAAACCGATATCAAATATCGCTTCCACTATAAATTATAGGATAATTTTCTTTGATAAGAAAACAACAGAATCATTAAGTATCAAATACTTTGAAAATGATTCTGACATCCTATTAAACTTATACGGAAGTTGACTAAGGGTCTTTTCATCTAATTAATTATGTAGTTCCATTACAGTTTATCACTTTCACATTTGACTTCAATAAGTCAAGTCTTTTCTACAATCGTCAACATCTGATGTTACACACCAAGTAATAAAATAATTATTATTACTCGGGATCGTAGAAAAGATATTCTATCAAATAGAATATAATATAATATTAAATAGAATAAATGATAAACCTTTTTTTTGTACCTCTAAGGCGCAAATACTTTCAATTATATAACCATTATACAAAAGAAAGATTCAAATTTTCTACTTATACATATCATATACGTAACTGTAGAAACGAATGAAACCTAAATTAAAGAGATGAATTAGTGTTTCTGGAGCATAACCTCAAAAGTATAGAAAAATAATTCAGTAACACTCAATACCAATGAATCAAATCATATAAGATTCAATTACTCCCACTGACCAATTCCATCAAGATGGAATCATGGAAGTTTAATATTGAGTAAGAATCACATTCATTAAATAACTTAGAACCGATTGCCCTTAAATTCATGTGTTTGATCAAATCAAACATCCTTGAACAATTCAAAGACTCACGATGAATTTTGAAGATATAGTTTTCAACACTTCAAATAGAATATCTTTGAACCATTCAAAATATTCTATCCGCGTTTCATCAGAAAATATATTGAAAGTTCTCGAACCATTCAAGATGTCCAATATATATTCTTTTAGAAACATGTAACCAAATCATCACAATTCATTAACCAAGTTAAAAAGTAAAGAAAACTATTCAAGGTAATTTCTAATTCATTAAACTACATACATCCAATGTAATAATTTAATAAATCTTGTGGTCCAATGACGATCATTGGTTAAATGAGATTTAGTCACATCTTGAAAATAATTTTCATTAAATGGATAAAGATATATGGTGTGAACTCGTATCAGACCATCTTTTACCATATGGAACAAGCATCTAATGCTTATGTGATAAAAACTCATAAAACAATGTTCTAAATTATTTAGTCAACCGAACATTTTCCTAATGTTTATCTTTTCATTAATGACACTACTAGTCATATTCAAATATGTAACAACTGTTTATAAATAACAAGTAACTATCCAATAGTCGCAAGTTCTGATATCAAATATCAAAACAGTTATTAAACATTATTTTAAATAACTAGATGAGATATCTGGTATCCAATACCTACAGTTTTCGTATTGTGAGAATCGATATTATCTATACACAACTATACGTATCTCATTTCTTTAGCTTTATAATTTGCATTCAATTATTCACAACAATTGCAAATGATTGATTAGAAAAACGTGTCAGACACGTGACTTCTAAAAGTCACTAAAGCCAAGAAACTTCATTATCAGATAAACAAATACTAATGAGGTTTTCCTAATGCCAGTCAAGAATCTCGAGACATGAAATAATTCAAGTCAATTCTTACTGCATAAGAAACTATCATTTCTAGACAATTATATCATAAATCATATATCTATTTAAATTACATATCGTGACTTAACTAAGTCACTAACCATCTTGATTTTTAAGAAAATCGGAACAACAGTTCCTGATGGTTTGAACTAATCTAATTATATCTAAGTCTACTGTCTTTCTAGAACCTATTCTAGAATTACGCAACCATAAGTAAAGTCAGAAAACCTATTCAAGTAATAAGCATGCAGTGAATTAGAAGTATAATTCTATACACAATATAGAATAAAATGAAAATGAAGCATAATTTTCCATAAAATTACGCACTGCCTTAGTTATGGATTTTTAACCCAGCAGTGTTTCCAACTACAATTCGTAATACCATAATCCCCAATGGAAAATGGGAATTCGATAATTAAATCGAATTCCATAGTGAAAGTAGGATCCCATTAATATATTTCGACTCACAGCTTTGGCACGGTCTCGCCTATGTATATTCATTAGGTAGACAACTGTAGGACACAGAACTTGACGACGTTGTTATAGGCTCGCGGCCTAGTTGGGAGTACAGAATAGTCCGCGGAGGAACTAAACCAGAGAAATAACATGGAGTCGCCACCCAGTGTGAACTGGGACAAAGATTTAAGGCCGCACTCACCCCCCGCAAGGGAAGACCTCAAACCGTTGGGTTCGGAATGGTCCCTTACTTATACCACTTGTAATGATGTGATTTGTGCAATATCTTAACCGAATCTACGCAACATGCTCAAGAACAACCTATATCTAGTTCATGTTCATAAAGATAAATCCTATGTTTAAGTTTGCATTCTTGAAAAGTAATTCAACATAACACACGACAACACACGGCAATCTCATGAACATACTTCAATTATATAATGCGGAAAACAAATAACAACATAATGCAAATCCCAAACACAAAACAAATAACTAATCATGCTTAAAAATAAATAACTAAATAACATACTAGACTAAATCATGCTTACAAAAATAAATAACGTACTAGCAACCTAATCATGCTCAACCTAATAAAGTACGAAAATGATGCAGTGGACCTTGATCCTGGTTGCATCCCAATAGCTGCAACCGACAACGGGGGCCTCGACCCTAGGACGCATCCCAATACCGCTGACAAAATATGGGCCTCGACCCTGGGACGCATCCCGAAAATGATGATGCAGTGGACCTCGATCTTGGGATGCATCCCAATAGCTGCAACCGACAACGGGGGCCTCGACCATGGGACGCATCCCAATACCGCTGACAAAATGTGGGCCTCGACCCTGGGACGCATCCCAATAGCTACAACCGACAACGTGGGCCTCGACCTTGAGACGTATCCCAATACCGCTGACAAAATATGGGCCTCGACCCTGGGACGCTTCCCGAAAATGATAATGCAGTGGACCTCGATCCAGGGACGCATCCCCAAACTGCTGATGATGTGGGTCACGACCTTGGGACGCATCCCTAAAACTGATGATATGGGTCACGACCCTGGGACTCATCCCCAAAACTGATACTGTTGCTGATGTTGATGTGGATCTCAACCCTGGGACTCTTCCTCCAATCTGATATTGAGGCTATTGTGGGCCTCGACACTGGGACTCATCCCCGAAACCTATACTGCCGTGGGCCTCGACCATGGGACTCATCCCCAAAAACTGATACTGATGTAGGCCTCAACCCTGGGACTCATCCCTAAAACTGATGCTGATGCTGATGTGGACCTCAACCTTGGGACTCATCCCAAAATCTGATATTGAGGCTGTGGGCCTCGCCCCCCAAGCTGATACTGATGTGGGCCTCGACCCCAAAACCGATACTGATAATGTGGGCCTAGCCCCCAAGTTGATACTGATGTGGGCCTCGACCCCAAACTGATACTGATAATGTGGGCCTCGCCCCTAAGTTGATACTGATACTGATGTGGGCCTCGAGCCCAACCTGATACTGATAATATGGGCCTCGCCCCCAAGTTGATACTGATACTGATGTGGGCCTCGGCCCCAAACTGATACTAATACTGAAGTGTCTCCATACCCAGAGTGTCATACTCGGCAAAACTGATACTGATGTCTCCGTACCCGGAGTGCCATACCTGGCAAGACTGCCCGGCTTGTTCATTCCCAAACTGTGTTTCCATTCTCGGAGTGCCATTCCCGGCTTGTTCATTCTCGAACTCTTCTCCATTCTCGGAGTGCCATTCTCGGCTTGTTCATTCTTGAACTCTGCTCCATTCTCGGATTGCCATTCTCGGCTTGTCCATTCTCGAACCTTACTCCATTCTCGGATTACCATTCTCGGCAAAACTGATACTGAACTAAAGTGGGCCTCGCCCTTAGAGTGCCATACTCGGCCAGACTGATTCTGAACTAATGTGGGCCTCGGCCCCAGAGTGCCATACCCGGCAAGACTGATTCTGATAACGATGTGGGCCTCACCCCCAAAGTGCCATACCCGGCAAGACTGATACTAATAAAGATGTGGGCCTCGCCCCCAAAGTGTCATACCATGCAAGACTGATACTGAACTAATGTGGGCCTCGCCTCCAGAGTGTCATACCTGGCAACACTGATACTGATAATGATGTGGGCCTCGCCCCCAGAGTGCCATACCTGGCAAGATTGATACTGATGCTAATGTGGGCTTCGCCCCCAAAGTGCCATACCCGGCAAGACTAATTCTGATAATGATGTGGGCCTCACTCCCAGAGTGATGTGGGCTTCGCCCCAAACTGATACTGATATGGGCCTCGCCCTAGGGACTCATCCCCAAGACTGAAACTGATATGGGCCTCAACCCTGGGACTCATCCCCGAAACTGACTGATATGGGCCTCAACCCTGGGACTCATCCCCAAAACTGATTCATTTCTGAAATTGATTGTACTGTTACTGCTTCTGATTGGCTTGTCTTTGCCGCTTTTCTTTTTCTTCTTCAAAACCTGTGAATACAAAACAAAACAAACAAAAAAAGAATGCAAAAAAGCGTTACGTGTATGCCTGCATGCATGAATGAATTTCTTATTCCGTTGGGTTAGGTCTTCCGCCAGTTCTCCAGGTGATTGCACAATCTTCTCTATGGTCTCATGGCTAAATTTCTTGTTATGTCCCGGATTCACGAGGTGGTAGACTGGTCGCTCCCAGTCTTGATTTAGCTTTCTGTTCTCCGCTGTTTGCACTTGGTCAAGATGAACCATATGGTGGGGCCTTCCATATCATCATACTATATCACATGCTACGAAATAGTCCCAATAGTTATACATATTATCGTCCTCAAGGAATGCTCAGTAATGAAACCAGAGAACATTCAAAACACTCAATGCAACTCAAATCTGAGTTTTTGAATAAATGATCTATGCCAGACTCAAAGTGTGTGTGTGCAAAGGTTCTTTCACAGCTTGATCCTTAAGCAAGCCAACTCAATGATTTCGTTTCAAAAATCGGGATCGATGGGTCAAACCAACCCATATGTCTCAATTATATTCCGCAATTGCTTTTTCGTGCTCAATGTGGTATGATTTCATTTTTCTTTTCCTTTGTCTCTATTTTGTCTTTTTCTTTTTTTTTTCTCTTTTTTTTCAACACACATACCCTTTAAGGTAGCATTTATCCTCATGGTGGTCCTAATACTCGCCAATGGGTAGCTTCACGCTTATCGGTTATAGACGGTTTATTTCTTTTCTTTAGAGACTTTTTTTTTCAACCATACCACACATCATAACACAAGCAAGTCAGGATAGATATCTAAGCAAACGGTCATTCATCGACCCGTAATTTCTTCAACTAGTCACCTTGCCAACTACTCAGGTTCTCACAGCTAAGAACCTACAATTAAGTGCTTACGAGTCTAACATAGATCAAATACTCAAAGCATCAGATAAAAGCACATCAAGAGTTTATCATTTCTAAGATTTCTCCCTAAAGCAATCAATTTCATCATCGAACTTATGTCTAACTATCAAAGACTAAACACAAACAACAACTCTTTTTTTTTCTTTCTCTTTCTCTTTTTGTTTTTTTTTTCTTTTCTCTTCTTTTTTTTTCTTTCTTTTTTGTTTGAATGCCCCCCCAATGGTCTTTCTATCCTTGCCGTAAGGTTTTCTGTTTCTCGATTTCCTTTTCCCCGTTATCCATGTTTGCTAAACTCCTCTTGACAAACTTTTTTTCTTCTCTAACCCAACGGATATCTATGATGGCTTTTAAGACACGGGGTTAACATGATGCGTGTATGCATGAGATGCATGAGATACGTGCAATGTATGTAATATATAAGCCCATTTAAAATTTTTTACACTAGTTGGCCCATTATCATTTTAAAGTATTCAATCATACTATTGCGCGGTGCAAACTTGTCCCAGTTGAAAAGGTCCAACAGGTTTACACTTTGCGATAACATGGCTAAACAACTTCAAATGATAAGAGGCCTAAACATAAAATGGCCCATCGACATTTTAGAAGCTTTTGGCCCAACTGTCAAAGGACACGAACTCGTCCCAGTTTAAATGGCCCAACAAGTTCACATCTTTTGACAAAAGGTCCAACTGAATCCAAATGGCGACGATCCAAAACATCAACATAAAAAAATAATTTCTACTGGTTCTACGACTCAGGTTCACATGTGGGTTTACGGGAGTGCGGACAAAGGTTCTCGCTGACGAAGGCTCTCGCTGATAATGCCTTTAACTAACCCCTTTCAACCCATTGTAGACACGGTTAATTAAAGCACAAATCCAAACATTACAAGACATGATTTCGGGGCCAATTCTCTATCCCCAGTGGAGTCGTCAGACTGTAGGACATAGAACTTGACGACGCTGTTCTAGGCTCGCGGCCTAGTTGGGAGTACGGAATAGTCCGCGGAGGAACTAAACCGGAGAAATAACATGGAGTCGCCACCCAGTGTGAACTGGGACAAAGATTTAAGGCCGCACTCACCCCTCGCAAGGGAAGACCTCAAACCGTTGGGTTCGGAATGGTCCCTTACTTATGCCACTTGTAATGATGTGATTTGTGCAATATCTTAACCGAATCTACGCAACATGCTCAAGAACAACCTATATCTAGTTCATGTTCATAAAGATAAATCCTATGTTTAAGTTTGCATGCTTGAAAAGTAAATCAACATAACACACGAAAACACACGACAATCTCATGAACATACTTCAATTATATAGTGCGGAAAACAAATAACAACATAATGCAAATCTCAAACACAAAAAATAACTAATCATGCTTAAAAATAAATAACTAAATAACATACTAGACTAAATCATGCTTACAAAAATAAATAACGTACTAGCAACCTAACCATGCTCAAATACATGGTTGGATGAAATGAAATACGTGTGTCTCTTAAGTAGTATGTGGCGTTGTATCACGAGTGCAAACCGCACTATCGTCCATTCAGATTCGGCTACGGAATTTACGTCTGGGTTTCCATCCGATATACCACAAAAGAGAACACGCATTCCGTTCCTCCGGAATTCACATCATACCTCAAAAAACGACTCTCATGCGATAATATATTAAAATAAATAAAAGAAACGAAAGATAATAAGTAAAAAGGGTGCCCTCATGTCTAACCTCTTTTGTCGTCTCTCGAAAGCGCGTTACACGGCCGTCGGAAGGGAGAATGCTCTGCAACTTTTCTGGTTCACTAATCCAACGTTTCTCCTCGTTGTTTCGCTGTCTGGGCTGCTGTTTTCACTCCGTTTTGCTGCTATTTTTGTTGTATTTTCTGGTCACTATTTTTCAGTAAATTGGGGACTATTTTGGCGGTTTTAAAAGGGTATTGGGCTGCTATTTTTGGTGCTATTTGGGGGGAATTTCAGGATAATTTATGATGCAGTTTTGGGGTATTTTCTGGGCAGTTTTAAGGGTCTATTTGTGCGGCAACTGGGCAGTGCAGTGCGCTGTTCGGTGATGCAGTGGGGCAATGATATGGCGTTGAATTGAGGGCTGATGAGGGTTAGTTTGTGCGTGAGGGATTTTAGCGTGAATAGGGCTGGATGAAGGAGTGATTGGTGACGTTGAATTGTGAGGGTTGACGTGAAGAAGGATTTGTGGCAGGCAGTGAGTGGTTTGTTGGTTTCTGCGTGAGTGGAAGGTGAGGTCAGGGGCAATGAGCGAGTGAGTGATGGCGTGGAGTAGTGAAGGGAAGCATGTGGCACTAAGGGCGTGAAGGCAAAGGACGCTGAAGGAGGCTGGCTAGGCGAGGTAGTAGGGACGTGTGGCGTGTTGAGGGTATTGGTCAGAAGCAATATGTGAGGTGTTAGAGGGGACTGTGAAGGCGTGAGGCAGGTTATGTGGCGAGAGGGGCTGTGAATGATGAGCTTAGAGTTTTAGGGTTGATTGAGGTGCCTTATTGCTGGCTGTCTGAGAGAGGGAAGTACGTGCGTTTTGTGGTATAAGGGTATGTGTTTCACGTCGAAGCTGATGAGAAGGGTGTCAGTGAGTTTTGTCTTCACTTGGAGGGCAGCTTGGTTCACGTTGGTTGATTAGTGCGTCTTGCTGAATGAAGAGGGAGAGGGACTGTCTATGGTTTAGTTTTCTGTGACGATGGAGGGCTAGGAGAAAGGGAGACCGTGTATGGTTATTTTATTTGCTGCGTGTTTGTGTAGCCGTGAAGAGCCATTATGGTTTCAGGTTTTTTGTGAGGTCAGTGAGGACTATTTTGTTGCGTTTGTCCGGAAATCCAGGGTTTGAGGGAAGTGTTTTACATAGAGAGAGAGAAGGATGAAGCTAGGGTTGTTGTTGCTTGTGAGGGCACTGAGCGTGAGGAGTTGGTGAGTGGAGAGCTGGTTTATTCCATGGGCTGTGTGTCTAGGGTTTTTTTAGAGAGAGGCGAAAGGTTGGAGCTGATGAGAGGTCAATGAGTGTTGTTGTTTTAGGGTTTCATGGTCGGTCAAGATGAGAAGAGAGAGGTCTGTTGAGGTTTTCTTGCCGAGAGGATGCTGGCTAGCTGGGAACCGAGAGCTGCTATGGTTATTTCTTTGTTTGGTTTCTGAGAGAGAGGGGGCGTGAGAGAGAGAGAGAGAACTGAAGGCTTTGAAGGTTGATATTGTTAATGTCTTGAGGGTACGTTGAGTGTGAGTCTGTTATTAGGGTTTTCTTGTTTGGCCGTGAGAGAGAGAGGCGAGAGAGAGGTTGAAGAGGATTATGGTTTGTTGTTTATATAGTAGTGTATTAGGGTTTCTGCATGGGTTTATTTGAAAGGAATGAAATCATGTAAATGGGGATTTGGTGGGGAACATATTAAAATTGGTGAGTGATTTATTTAAATTAGGAAGTGATTTTTGTTAATTAATTTAATTTAATTTGTGTTTAAATATTTTAATTATTATTGGATGTGATTTAATGGGCTTGGGCTAGATGTGTGACTTACGGGGTTTGGGCTAAGGATGTGTTTTAAAACGGAGGTCCAACAAGCGAACCCGAAGCTAAACCAGCGAATTAGATACGACAGTGTGTCCATTCTTGACTCTTCCCTTCCGAAGTCTGTTTCCCGCGGCTTCCGCAACTTAAAAGGTAGTGCCTCCAACGAGACTCATCATTGGGACTTATATGCAAAAATGCAGTGCCTACAACAACTCATTGTCAATCACTCACCAGTGACTCATGGTTTTGGTCTTGACCATTTCTCGTTATGACAACTTTGGCACATTCACAAGGAGGCATATCAAGGCTTCACTTGTCAATGACAAACTCAAGCTATCGATGTAGTCCTGACAGCTTTGGCACGTTCAGGATTTCCACTTTCACTTGAATTTGTCTAGTATCAATATACAACCGGCATGGATAAAATCTCATAACCTACACCCTTACAGTTTTGGCACGATCTCATATGCAGTTATAGAAAGATACCCATAAACCGTACTGACAAGACGGACCAAGAAACATGTATCCAATACACATCACTTTACAACCTTATTTCTAAACGGGGATTTTTCTCAAGTAGCTATACTCTACATCAAATGCATAATTTTAATCTAAATCATTTTCTAAACAATTCAATTCTACCTATAGAAAACATAACTCAATTTAACCATTAAATTTCCGTTACATTTCCGTTAGCGTAAAAACGAAAAGTCAAGAAACGTATAGATTACATGCATGTGCGAACATTAAAATTGGATTAAATCACAAATATCAAGCATGAATAATGTAATGGATGAAGCATCAGACATGCTCTGATACCATTTTTATTGGGGTTTTGGGCGAATGGGCACAACAGAAGCGCGGTTCGAGCGAAATCATAATTTTAAAACTTTTCAAATTACCGAACCAATTATTCAATATCTAATATGAATAATTTATTCATATTTCACCTAAACACATTTATTCGATATCAAATAATGACATAAATAAGGTAGAAACTTCACGAAACTTTTACGAAAAATATTTTTCCGTAAAATGACACAAAACACGTTTTTGACCGAACCGACCACCCAACACTTATGGGAACTGCCCAGGTCAGCCCCAATAGTGTTAGGGCAGTTCATGGGCTGCCCGAAAAGTGACCAATTCACTGTTTTGACAGCCATCACCCGGTTGACTCAAAAGTCACCCGGTAACTCCGTTTTTTCGTCGTTTTCGCTTAATTCAACTCCGAAACACTTTCCCGCAATTGTTCCAACTCCCAAAACAAATCAAATACATTCATATGACATAAAATTCATCACAAAATTTCCAGTTTATCCAGAACTGATCCAGAAACCGAAATTACCCAATTTCATGCTTTAAATCCAATTTTCAATATTAATCCAATTAATCCACAACACCAATCAAAGTCACCACACATGAAGTACCCAAGAACAATTCTAGGTGTTACAAGAGTGGTCATAACACTCTAGAATGGCAACATGTCATCAAATGAACAAATTGGACAATAATTACACTAATTCCATCCAAAACTACTTCACACATGCATCAACATTTCCAATTCATCATCCACAACCAAAAACCCCAATTTTTCAGAATTAAAGGAACCCTGGAACCTTTCTAGATTATCAAGAAACACGAAACTAAATTTCCAAGCTTAGGGTTAAGTAGATTACTTTTAATCTATTGTTTCCTAAGCCTTTTCCTTGAAATTTTCCTTTGTTTTCTTCAAGATTTGTTCAAACCAACTTTGGAGCTTTTGTTTAGGCATGTTTCGGCAATGGTAGATGAAGAATGAGGAAGAAAATAAACTTTCCCCCTTTTAAAGCCATTGCCAACATTACAAGGGCATTTTTGTCCAATTTTATATTTTAATTTCATTAAATTAAAATAATGATAAAATAAGCTTTAATGTGGACAAATCAAATTTTCACACTTACGCTTAATAAAATCATGCCACATGAACCAATAATAATTGGACAAATTTCATAACATTTATGAAAATTTTTATTAATTAATCATTTAAATATTTAACAATTAAATATCCAAATAATTAATTAATATAATTATTATTATATATGTATTTTTATTTACAATAAATAACAAATACATATATTTATGGCATGTGTCAAAATCTCATTTGACGAATAATTAATGTGTATCTAATCGTATTATGTATCAAATACAAATACACAATAATTACGATTAGCCAAAATCCCCTAATACATGTGTTATCGTTTAACCGATTAAACGATCCGAATTAACTCATTTAATCCGATGAAGTATTATGAATAATCCGTATTATTCATACCGCGTTGCCCAAGTGCTCAACGAGTACACTTCATAATATAGGACTCTCTAAATTTAGGTTTATCCGTCACGAAATCCAATTTCGTGTCCATAATCCACCCACTCATGGATTATGACGACCAGAGATAATCTCGTTAAACTATGCAAGCCGAGGTCATTGCATACATATAATCCATCTGTCACAGGCTATCCATATTATACTTGGGGTATAGATAAAAATATCAAACCCGTTCGGTATAATATATTCGACTTTCAATTTACGATCTCTAAATAACACTCGGAACTGATTTCCGAAGTTATACCACGATCATAGATTTACTAGATCGCAAACACGTGTATGATGCCTATACCTTGTACACATGACTGTCAGATCCTCTCTCGATATGCACTGGATATCATGAGCATCAGTCCACACCCAACGAATAGGTGGAGGTCTGATCTAAATAAATCGGTGACGTGACTGCCATCAAAGTGTGTAGGATAACTCATATATCCACTGTGGTATCTCAAGTCGAATGACCACTATGATCGCTCAACTCGAGAAGATTCTATTGACGTTGGTGTATCATCTATTAGGAAATCTTCAGTGAGTTGTTCAATGTTTATCAAATAAACACCTACATGTCTATACGAGTCTCTCAAGACTCATGGTTCATTGAGATAAACCATCAGACCAAGTCACGATATACGACATGTACTGGTCTCAGCAGATTTTACTAACCGACCCGTGTTAGTAAATCTTGACCAGGAACTTTATTTAAGGATATACATCTAATAGTGTGCTTCCCAATGTCAATTACAAACTATGTTGTAACTGCGCACTATAATGTAAATCATAAGGTCTTTATCTAATATACACATATCACTAAACCATATTTAGTTTCAATCTAATCATAATCAGATATCTAATCGTAATTAGATCGAATAAGTGTATAAAATACAATGGTGCTACCATTAAATAAGTAATATTATGGAAAACAGAATTGTTCGTATTTATGAATCAGACATAAATACGATCCAGATTGGCACTCTGAGCACCAACCCTAACAGCATCATCAAAATCCATATTGAGAATATGTCGCTAATATTCTCCCTCTTTTTGATGATGATGACCTTTAAAACTTGTGAGCTCTGAGATATTCAAATTTGTTGAAGATTATTGCTCCCTTCAATATTAGCTTCCCTTAATATGTGATTATCTTCAATATAACTTTATAGAATTTAGACAAACACG
>SKCR01043011.1:0-32022 GCA_019454045.1 Zanthoxylum bungeanum
TCCTAAGGTTATTTCTTTCTTTGTTCTTTGTGGTTTTGTTGATGGAAAACTTTGGTGAAATGTAAAGCATGTATGATGAAGAAATGATATGACTATTGTAGTTATATGTAATCTTTAAGGTTTATGAAACCATGTTGCTATTTAGAGTTGTTGACCCACTCTTAAATGACCTAGATTTGATCTTGAGTTGTTTCATTGTGTTGAGACTTGAATTGATGAAAGATTGATGATTGAAACATATGATTTAATGTAATTAGCCTAATTTGTCCAATTTGTGGAAATTGAAAAATTAGGGTTTATGACTAACTCCAAATTTGGGGGTTTTCATATATGTGTGTATTTATGTGTGTATATGATGCATATAAAGTTTCATGTTGATTGGATATCATTTGGATGTGTCTTGAAGCATGAAAGTGCAAAATGCACAATTTTGGCACCAAATGGTGCTCTCGGCTTTGTGTAGGAAATTTGGGGATTTTGGTTGCTTTGGTGTTTTGATGTTTTGAACATCATAAGTTCATCTTAGAAATGATTTAGAATCATTCAAAATTGATTGGATCAATTTCGGACTAAAACGGACAAAAATGCAAAGCAAGGGTATTTCGGTGTAAATTCACCTAAAATGTTTTATTGAATTTATTTTCATAATTTGATTATTGGAATGTTAAATAAATATGTTTATTTAATTTATCCGAGAAAAAGTTTTGAAATCTGAAAATCGGATTTTTTACCGCTTCCGCTGCGTTACCGGACTCACCCCCTAAATAACCCCTTCAAACATCAGTGTGTAAATCTTTCCCAAGTTTCCCCACCTTTCGAAGAGAGCTGGCAATGATGATGAGGCATATCAGTGACCTTCACCACGGTAGTGTTGTTCCCTACTTTTTATTTCAGTTATTTTACATTGCATTGGAGACAATGCCATATTTAGGTTGGGGGTGGTGCTTTGTGTTTTATTTCTTGTTCCTGTATGTTTTATTTCCTGTATGTTGTATTTCATGCTTCTTATAAAAAACTGATGATGAAATCGTTTGTCTCAGTGTGAAGTTTTTGGAAACGATACGAGCTAACTTCACTTTTATCTTATGCCTTGAGTAGAGTATCTAGGTCAGACTCGTTTGCACTATAGAATAGGTCTGTAACAATAAGATACTATGGAGTTGATGAAATGACTAGTGAAAGAATTGATAGATGATGAATGACCATTTGCCCGAATATATGTCTCTGTCTGCATTCATTATGGTGTGTGATATGGTAACGTTTTTCTTTAAAAAAAGATCACCTATAACCGATAAGCGTAAAACTACCAATGGGTGAGTATTGGGACCACCATGAAGAGAAATGATACCTTAAAGAGTTGGTGAGTCTAATTTTTTTTAAAAAAAAAAAAAAACATTATGCACAATAGGCAGGCATAACAATCTTTTTAGATATTTAGGTTGGTTAGACCCATCAGCAAACGATTTTTGAGACGAAATCACTGAGTTGACTTACTTAGGAATCGATGCTGTGATCATATATTTTTACACACATACACACACCTTGAGTCTGATTTAGATGGTTAATTCAAGAGTTGGATTTAAGTTGTAGTGCATAATTTGAAGGTTCTATGACTTCGTTACTTGACATTCTCTGAGGACATTCTATGTATAATTGCCATAATTATTTATTTTGTTTCTTGTATTTTGTTTTATAATTTTTTTGCATGAATTATATGTGCATGTGAATGACGTTTGTGGGTGTCGTCATTATAAGCCCTCGCGAGACTATAATTCATCCACTAAGGCCATCTAAGAGTTTAAGGCTTGTTGTATATGCCAAATACAACAAAATGTTAGGTTTGTGGGTGTGATAAGCGATGAATATGTTAATATTTACCGCCTCTCTAACTGGGATTTTATGAGTTAGCTCGGGATTTATGAGCATTTTGATGTATTTCGTGTTATTTTGTAGGTTTAGAGCATAAGATGTCTGAAACAGGCTTAAAGAGCGAAGAAATGATAATAATGGAGCAAAATTATGCCTATGTTAAAGATCTAAGCATCATGTCTCGACGCGTAAACAACAGGCACTCGTGTCGCTACGCTGGGCTATGCGTGTCGCGATGCGCACATATTTTCCAGGTTTTTAAAGAATCATACACAAGAAGGAACCACAACTCCCAATAAAAAGAATAACCCATTCCAAGCCCTAAATATGACATTTTTGGAGGCCATCATATAGACTTCTGAGAGAGGAGGAAACACATCAAGTGAGCAAAATATCAAGATTCAATATCAATGAAGAAGAAGACTGCCAACTTCAATAGAGTTTATTTTTTCTTTCTCTTTATGATGTTTTGCTTAACTTTGATTACTAGTTTAGTAATCCCTGATATGTGTTGTAACTAAACCTATAATTTAGAGTTGTGATGAAACCTAGTATTTTGAGTTTATAAATTGAGTTTCTTATATCATGTACGATACTTTGACTTGTTTATTGAATCTTGTTCTTAATGCTTCTTGTTGCTTGATCACCAATAAGATTGATGTGGTAAACTTAATTGAACTTGAGAAATGGATTTTGGGTTTAGCTTTAGATTCAATAGTACATGATTTCTTTTTAGAGTTTTCCTTACATGATAGAAATATACATGTCGGGCGGGTGTAGCCATAATTGAAATTTGATTTTAATGAATTTGGGATTAATTAATTGACATAGAATATAGTTAATTAGTTTATTCTGAATGTTTGCACATGACCATCGAAAGAGGCTTGTGGATATCTTAGTGTTCCTGGTTAATGAGTCAATTATTACACAAGTATATGAAAACCAATTCATCTTTAGAATAATACTGGGTTGATTCATAATCCTAGATTTTTTCTTCTCATTGAATGACTCACCAAAGATTTCCTAATAGATGGTACACCAACGTCAATAGGAATTTTTTTGAGTCGAGTAGCATCGTGGTCCTTTGACTTTAGATACCACGGTGGATATATGAATTATCTTGCACACTTTGATGACAGTCATGTCACCGACTAATTAGGTCAGACCTCCGTCTGTTCGTTGGGTATGGACTGATGCTAATGATATCCGGTGTGTATCAAGATAGAATCTGCATGTCATGTTTACAGGGCATATGTATCATGCACGTATTTACGATCTGTTAAATCTATGGACGTGGTACATTGTGGAAACGAGTTCCGAGTGTTATTTAGAAATTGTAAATTTATAAGTCGACTATATTATACCTTATGGATTTGACGTTCCCATCTATATCCACAGTATAATATGGATATCCTGTGTTAGAGGGATTATACGTATGTGATGACCTCGACTTGTATAGTTCAACGAAAGTATCTGTAGTTATCATAATTTACGAGTGGATGAATTATGGACACATGATCGGTGAAATCACACACGTATCGCAAGCGCACGTATTTTTCAATTAGTATAAAAATATCGATCACATGAGGACTTAAATTCTATTATTATTATTATTATTATTATAATTGATGCTAAATGTTTACATGTATCTAATTGAGATTGGAAAGGATTGTTCGTTGAATGTGGATTTAAATAAATAAATAAAAATAAATACAAACAAAGGAAATTAATAATAAAGAAAACATCTTGGGTTATGAATTCTCCCAATATTACTCTAATGATGAATTGATTCTCCTATACATGTGTAATAATTTAGTTGTTAACCTGGAACACGAAGATATGCAAAAACCTCTTTCGATGGTCAGATACAAATACTCAAAGTAACACAACTAACTATATGTCTATGTTAATTAAGAAACTCTGAATTCATTAAGATCAAGTTCCAATTGTGGCTACCCACGCCCGACATGTATATGTCTATCCTGTAATGAAATCTCTAAGATGTGAGATCGTGAGATATTGAATCTAAAGCTGAAACCTAAAATCTCTTCTTCAAGTTCATTTTAAGTTTACCACATCAATCTTATTGGTGATCAACCACAAGAAGCATTAAGCTTAGGATTCAATAAACAAGCCAAGCATCACACATATATAATTAAATGAATTATTAAACTCGTGAATATTGTGCTTCATCACTTCCCTAGATTAAAAATAAAATTCTAGGTTTAGGGAATCCACCTTTAATATTTCAAATCTAGAAATCTCCATTATTATAATATATAAATTTGCATTATATTACCAACTGACCATATAGGCGATATCCTGATTAAGTCATGTTTTAATTAATTCCAACTGACCATAAAGGCGGTATCCAATTAAGTAAGGTTAAAATTAATTTAATTAAGTCCAACCGACCATAAAAGGAGGTATCCAATTAAGTAAGGTTTTAAGATAATTTATATATTATAAATTAAGGGAGATTAATCTAAAATATCCATATTAAGGGTTTCACCTTTTACCCAAACGGAAATTAATTACAAAACATAAAAGAAAGAAAAAAAATTTATTATTACTATTAGAAATAAAAAACATAACTATTAATATATACAAACAAGATACAATCCTCAGTTCCTTATTAGGAAAGCTAAGAAAAATATGAATTTGGAAAATGAAATCAGCCACAATTTATAGGCAAAAAAATCTGGTCTGCGTCGCGACGCGCAGGGTGCTCTGCGTTGTGACACGTGCACAATAAATGGCGGCTGTCGGCAGCTGAATTATTGATGTACGTCCCGACGCAGATAAGGTTGCGCGTCGCGAAGCTTGCTACAGTGATGATGCAATGATGATACGTGTCAATAGGCTGCATAATTGAGGCGCGTCACGACACAGAGAAGTGTGCGAGTCGCGACGCGTGAACAATAATTTTTCCATTTTCATCCGTTTTTCATCGTTTTAGCCCCGAGTTGATTCCATTGAGTCCCGAAACTTTATTTATCTGTAAAAACAATAAAAATACATCAAAACGTTCATAAAATTTGAGAAACCATACAAAATATTAGGTCAATGGGGCGGTAAATATGATATATTTTTCTAAAACAAACAATCTCATCATTAGATTTGTGAAGAAGATGAAGAAGCAGAGAGAGATTTATGAAGACAGATGCGTGGGCTGCTGTTTTTAGGTTTGTTTTTAGACCTCCTAAAAATGAATCAGGAGGTCTCGTATGGTGCTTGACTTTGAATAAGAGTGTCATTCTGTCAAGCTTCTGGGCGGCGCCTTTGATATGTACTCCCCCATGTTGTGGTGTTTCTTCTGGTGTCATGAGATTTTCAACATAGTCACACATTTGCTCATGTTTTTTATATGCATCTTGTTCCATCATTTCTTCACAGATGTATTTTAAATTTTCCTTGTTCAGCTCTTCATCTGACATTTGCGTGATACATGCTCTAAGAATGTCAACCTGAGGATGTAAAGATAGCTCTTCTGCTTGTTTCTCCCCACAGATGCAATCAGCGACCGGAAAATTATCCAGATCAAATTGAAATTCTGCTTGTTCGACCTCCTTAACTGATACCTCTGACTCTTGATACTACTCAGCCTCTTCCCCTGTTAAGGTGTCATCATGAAATCTTTGGTACTCGAAGGCTTCATCAGTGTCATCTAAAAATTCTTTGTGAGATATGTAATTCAGGTTGTCAGTTAATTGTTTTCTATTTGATCTGTCAGCTTCTGTATGGATTCCGCTTGATTCTGAAAGTATGCATCGAATTTAGCTTCCCGCTGTTTGAGCATCTCTATCAATTATTCTATTTCAGATGGTTATGGTTCTTGATGGAGATCATAAGTTGATGGAGGATAAGATAGAGAATAAGATTTGGTGAAATATGTGGGTTTTGTGTATGAAGGTCCCTGATAACTCTGCCACCCCGAATTGTAGTTGAATGTGCAATAATCACTAGGGTGGTCACCATCACATACCTCACATCTTATTATTCTGCTTTGAAATGGTTGAGAAAATATTGTGTTATTTCTCCCTGATATGGGGTGTATCTTCACCTCTTAACGATCGTAATGCTTCCATCGTCCAATAGTGATCCATTTCAACCACCGGAAAAAGAAACAAATTAAAATTTAAGATAATCAAAATAAAGAAAATTAGATACAAGTAAAATAAATAGCTTCAAAATTAATAACGCAAGAAAAATAAATCCCCGGCAACGACGCAAAAAACTTGATCGGTGAAATCACACACGTAATGCAAGCGCACATATCATTCAAGTAGTATAAAAATATCGATCCCACGAGGACTTAAATTCTATTGTTGTTATTAATAATTGATGCTAAATGTTTACAGGTATCTAATTAAGGTTGGAAAGGATTGTTCGTTGGTTGAATGTGGATTTAAATAAATAAATAAAAATAAATACAAACAAATGAAATTAATAATAAAAAAACATCTGGGTTGTGAATTCGTCAATATTACTCTAATGATGAATTGATTCTCTTATACATGTGTAATAATTCAGTTGTTAACCTGGAACACAAAGATATACAAAAGTCTCTTCTGATGGTCAGATGCAAACACTCAAAGTAACCCAATTAACTATATGTCTATGTTAATTAAGAAACTTTGAATTAATTAAGATCAAGTTCCAATTGTGGCTACTCATGCCCGACATGTATATGTCTATCCTGGAATGAAATCTCTAAGATGTGAGATCGTGAGATATTGAATCTAAAGCTGAAACCTAAAATCTCTTCGTCAAGTTCATTTTAAGTTTACCACATCAATCTTATTGGTGATCAACCAACAAGAAGCATTAAGCTTAGGATTCAATAAACAAGCCAAAGCATCACACATAATATAATTAAATGAATATTAAACTCGTGAATATTGTGCTTCATCACTTCCCTAGATTAAAAATAAAATTCTAGGTTTAGGGAATCCACCTTTAATATTTCAAATCTAGAAATCTCCATTATTATAATATATAAATTTGCATTATATTACCAACTGACCATATAGGCGATATCCTGATTAAGTCATATTTTAATTAATTCCAACCGACCATAAATGCGGTATCCAATTAAGTCAGGTTAAAATTAATTAATTAAGTCCAACCGACCATAAAGGCGGTATCCAATTAAGTAAGGTTTTAAGATAATTATATATTATAAATTAAGGGAGATTAATCTAAATTATCCATATTAAGGGTTTCTCCTTTTACCCCAGCGGAAATTAATACAAAACATAAAAGAAAGAAAAACACAAATAAACTATTATTACTACTATAAATAAAAATACATAACTATTAATATATACAAATAAGATACAATCATCAGTTCCTTATAAGAAAGCTAAGGAAATTATGAATTTGGAGGAAGAAATCAACCACAATTTATAGGCAAAAAATTCGTTCTGCGTTGCGACGCGTAGGGTGCTCTGCGTCGCGACACGTGCACAGTAAATGGCGGTTGTCGGCAGTTGAATTATTAATGCGCGTCGCGATGCGTGCTACAGTGATGACGTAGGCAATGATGCGTGTCGGCAGGCTACATAATTGAGGCGCGTCGCGACGCGTGAACATTAATTTTCCCATTTTACCATTTTTCATATGTTTTTCATCGTTTTAGACATGAGTTGATTCCATTGAGTCCCGAAACTTTATTTATCTGTAAAACAAACAAAAACACATCAAAACGTTCATAAAACCCGAGAAACCATATAAAATATTAAGTCAAAGGGCGGTAAATATTGATATATTTTCCACTCATCAACACGAAATTGGATTCCGTGACGGATAAACCTAAATTTAGAGAGTCTCACAATATGAAGTGTACTCGTTGAGCACTTGAGCAACGCATTATGACTAATACCGATTATTCATAATATTTTATCACATTAAGCGAGTTAATTCAAATAATTAATCAATAAACAAAAATATATATGCTGTGGTATTTTGGTTATATTTTTAATGTGTATTTATATTGGATACATAATTAGAGTAAATACACATTAATTGGCAAATGATAGTTTGACACTTGTAAAGTTAGTAATGATTAATTCAATTAATGAATTGAATTATTACTATTATTATTATTATTATTATTATTATTATTATTATTATATTATTATATTATTATTATTATTTACATATGTATAAAAGTAGGACTTTTATTTAATCTATATATTAGTAGTAATATATGGTTTAATATTTTGTCATGTGTCACTCTTTTTACCAAGTCTTTTAATATGATAAATTTTAATTATTCAATTACCATTTTAACCCCATAAGTCATGCCACTTTTAATTTTTTTTTTTTAAGGAGGAAAAAATATTTTCTCTTTTTTGCTTGGTAGTTGGCCAAAGATATCACCATTTTAGAGAGCTTCAAAAGTTCTTGAGAGAGACAAGAAAGAAAGTAATTAAACCAAGAAATAGCTTAAGACTTTTTGAAGATTTATGAGGGAATTTTTATTTCCTTTAACTAGAAAATTTATTTTCTTGTTCTTGATTTTCTAGAATTATTCTAGGGTTTCTTTTAGTCGCTAAATTTGGTCCTTTTTAATTTGGACGATGGTTTGAGTGGCTAGATGCATGTGTAAGTAAACTTTGAACTAGATTAGGTAATTTGGGTTCAATTTATTATTGGACAACTTAGTTGGCATTCTTGAGTGTAATGACCACTCTTATTATATCTAGAAATATTCTAGGGTTCTTCTTTTGTGGTGACTTTGAATGGGTGTTAGTTTAATTAGATTAATATTGATAAAAGTGGATTTAAGCATGAAAAATAGATTGTTTTCGTATTTAGATCGGATCTTGAAAATATGATATTTTGGTGATGAAAAATATGATGTTTGGATGTGTTGGATGTATATTGAGTGTTAGGATAATCTCTGGAAATTATTTTGGAGTGAAAATACGCGAAAACGACGAGTAATGACTTTACCGGGTGAGTTTCGGGCTTACCGGGTAATGGCTGCCCAAACAGTGATTGACCGATGTTTAGGCAGCCCATGAACTAGACCCGGCCAAGGTTCTGATTCCAACCGGAACCGGAACCTGACTGGTTCAGCTAGGTTTCTTACCCAAACCGAACCGGTTGGAACCGTTTGGACCGGACGGTTCATTATTTCAACACACTAATTTCTCAATTCTTAATTCTCTCAATTTCTACAATTCTCTTATTTTCAATTCTCTCATTTACAATTAAAAATTATAATTTATCATTCTCAATTCCCTATTTTTTAAAAAATTCTTAAACAACAAATGACAAACTCATATGAGAACACAATGTCAAATGTGCCAACCCAAGAGAGCTGTAACATCCCAAATTATTTTTTTACCCATATTTTTATATTATAATTTGGTGGGTAGAATTTAAGGACTAAATTAGTAAGTTTGTGGAAGTTGGAATTAAAATGTGGTTAAGATCAAGTTTAGAGTGGCAAACGAATTTTTCCATATAAGTATATTTTACACTCATACACAAACGCTTTAGTCATCATTCAGCAAATAAGATAAATAAAAGAAAGATAAGAGAGTCAGTAGAGCAGGCGAGAGAGAGAAGAAAGAGGAAAAAGAGGGAAATAGAAGCTTTAGTCCCGATCTGGCCAATCCGAAGTTCAAACCCGACCGAGTCTTTAAGGAAAAATGTAGATCTCGTCGAGAGGATCATTTGATAGTGGTTTCATCTCTGGAAACTCCCAATTTTCGTAGAAACCTCGGTAAGGAAACTTTTTGTGGTTTTTCTCGATTTCCCGTTGATCCGGAACTCCGATCGACAAACCGTCAACGACATTAGAACCGGGAAGAGGAGACGAACGCTCGGCCGTCAGAATTTTTTTCATCCGACCGGAGTGTGGCACTCACGCGCGGCATTGGCGATCGGCGCGTGGCCACCACGCGCCGGACAGTAAGCTCGTGCCGACTTCCCGAGTATCCTCTGTGATTTTCAGACCATTCCGAGTTGTAACGGACCTCCGAATCTTAGTTTTTGTTAAGTTTGCGAGAGCGACCGAACCACGTTTCTTGCATATTCTTTCATATATTCTAGTTAGGATTATGTTCCTTATAGTAAATTCTTTTGTCTGTTAGGTGATCGTGATACCGTAAGCAGGGACGGTCCTGCTGCCTAGTTCCTTTATCTGTAGTCAGCTCTCCAGGTGCATGGATAAGCCTGTAACATTGATGTTTTCAAAAGTATAGTATGTATGTTTTCTTAAATGAATTTTTAAGGTAATACATTAAATGAGTTTGTTTTTAGAAAGTTTATATTTTTGCTATAAGGTATGGATCGAATATTGATTATGTTGAAATCATGTGTTTGTGATATATGAGAAACTTGCATGATTTTGAGATATATGAGCATGGATTTCAGAAATGATTTTATGCTAAGATGCACCCCGTGTACATATATGTTGCCAGTTTATTTGCCGTGAGATGAGGTCTCATGTTGCCAGTTTTGCTCCGGATGCCAGTTATTGCCGTGGGGATGCCCCATGTTGCCAGCTTTGCCGTATTTGTCACGAGTGTGTGCATATAGATGAATAAACAGCTTTATTATTCAGAGTATTTTTGAGCAGTATGAGTTTTATGAGAAATGTGATTTATCATTCAGAGTATTCTTGAGCAGTTGAGTTTTATGAGAAATGAGATTTATGATTTCAAGTAAATGTTGAATTTATTGATTTACAGCTTTATGTACCTATTTATAGTATGAAATACTTATTCGATCCACCTTGTTACTTGTTTATCCACGGCACTAAGCTGTGATCCATTGCACTGAGCGTGAGCTTACCCATTTCCTTAACATTTCAGGTTTAGCAGATTAGTAGATCATCTTTTCATCTGCTGTTTCATCATCATTTCCTGCCAGTAGAGAAAGGTTGTGCCAACAATAGAGTGTCTTTGTTATGTTTTGTTGAAACTATAATTCTAGTTATGTATTTTTTGGAAGAATTTGTTGTCTAATGTTAGGCATTGAGCCTTTATTTGTTACTGAGGATGTTGTATCTTCTTATTGGATATTATGTTGAGTTGGATCATGGAGATCCTATGTTATGATGATATTTTCAGTTTATATTTTTCCTTGTATTTGGAGGATTAGTCCATATTACAGGGGGAACTCACTTTGCCAGTTTCAAGTCTCGTCTCACCCCTACCCTACCTAAGAGGACGGGTGTGACATTTAATGGTATCAGAGCCCAGGGTTCATAGATTCTGTAGACACTTCATTTTCTTCGTTAGTTATTCTATGTCTTTTAGCGGTTGACATCTTTCATGTGTTTTCAGATGCCTCCGCGTCTCAGAATTCGAGGTGCAGGTCGAGTCCGTACTCGTAGGATAGCAAATGTTGGCCAACCTTCTAGGACACCTCCAGTTGATGAGGAGGTTAACTCTTATGACGGGGAACCCTTTGAAGAGAACCCTAATCCTGTTGTAGAAGATTCCCTAGCCTCGGTTTTCGTGGATAGTACCCGAGTTCATCATCCTCCTAGCAGTAATGTTCCTTCAGCCCCTGCAACACCTCAGGGAAACATTCCAGCACCTCCTCCGGGTTTCTACCCTCCACCTTATTATGCTCCTCCTCCAGAAGGTGTTCCTCCTAATGTTCCCCCTGGTGCTTACCCTTATCCGTATTTCTACCCTCCAGCATGGGGTCATGGTCCAGCTCAGGTAGCTCCTATAGTTAATGAAGATAATATTACTAAAAGAGTGAAAGAAAATGGAGCTGTTGAGTTTGATGGGAAGAAGGATCTCATAGTAGCTGGAAATTTCTTGGACAGAGTTGAGAAGGCTTTTGAACTGATGAGATTGACTGATGAACAGAAATGCCACTATGTGTATCGACTTTTGACTGAGCAGGCTGATAAATGGTGGAAGAGTGTAAAAGGTAAATTCTCAGAGACTAATGTGTTGACTTGGGAGAAGTTCAAGAAAGAGTTCATGAGTAATTATATGAATTCTTCTTTTCATGGATGAGAAGAGGAGAGAATTTTATAGCTTGATTCAGGGTAACCGCACAGTAGATCAGTATGACACCGCCTTCCATGAGTTGGTGCAGTTTGTTCCACATCTGAAAGACCATGAAGAGGGCAAGATGGATCATTTTCTTAATGGTCTGAATGCAGAATTGAGATCCAAGATCCGATTATTTCCTATGGACAGTTTGACAGAGATGGCAGATTTTGCTAGAAAAGCAGAGTTTGCAGAAACAGAATGGCAAGTTGGGCTAGATTATCGGATGATGAGAAGAGAAACAGGGAACATCGATCTTTTGGAGTAGGCAATCAGAGTAAGAAAGGGGGTGACTCAAGACCCAGTGGTAGTTATCAGATAAGTTATGGACAGCCGCAGAATCAAAGTCGATCAACAGTTAGTCAGAGTTCAGTGAGAGCTCCTCCTGATGGGACACCTAGTGGTCAGATTCAGAGGACAACTATCCCTCCAGCTCAGAATTCCAGAGGCAGTTTTGGTCAGAGTGGGGTTCGTGGTCAGACTTCTGGAGTTCCCACAGGTTCGGGTGCTCAGAGTAGAGTTGCTCCAGGTGGTCAGACTAGCAGACCTAGAGCCCAAGGCAAAGTGTTCGCTATGAAGCAGCAGGAAGCTTTAGCAGCACCAGAGGTTATCACAAGTATGGTGTTTACCTTTGGTCGAATGGCCCGATACTTATTGATCCTGGAGCTACACATTCTTTTGTTTCAAAATCTTTTGCATTTCATGCCGATAGAGAAGAAGTGAGCTAGATTGTGAGTTCGTTGTTGCTACACCTGTCAGATATTCCTTTATTGCTAAGCAAGTTTACAGAGGATGTGTAATCCGTGTTGGAGAACATAATTTGTTAGCAGATTTGATTTGTGTGGAGATACATGATTTTTATGTCATTTTGGGTATGGATTGGTTATCTTTTCATCGAGCAACAGTAAATTGTCATTAGAAAGTTGTGGATATTAGGGTCCGGATGGGCAAAAATTTTCCTTTAGATGGGAGAGAAGGTTTGTTCCCTCCTATGTGATATCTGCAATACGAGCCAGTAAGTTGTTGCGGAAAGGTTGTGATGCTTATTTAGCTCACAAAGTAGATACCAGAATAGGTACATCAGAATTACATGAGATTTCTGTTGTGAGAGATTTGCTGATGTATTTCCAGATGAACTACCTGGTTTACCACCGGATAGAGAAGTTGATTTCAGCATCGATGTAATTCCTGGTACAGCCCCTATATCCCTTGCCCCTTACAGGATGGCTCCTGTAGAGTTGAAGGAGTTGAAGATACAATTGCAAGAACTGCTAGATAAAGGCTTTATAAAGCCTAGTTTTTCACCATGGGGTGCACCAATGTTATTCGTGAAGAAGAAGATGGTTCCATGAGATTGTGTATCGATTATCGGAAATTGAATAAGGTTACCATTCGTAACAAATATCCTTTGCCTCGGATTGATGATCTTTTTGATCAATTACGGGGAGCCAAGGTATTCTCTAAAATAGACTTGAGATCCGGGTATCATCAGCTAAAGGTGAAGGAGAAGCAGATATACCTAAGACGGCTTTTAGAACTCGATATGGACATTATGAGTTTTTAGTAATGCCATTCGGGTTAACTAATGCACCAGCTGCTTTTATGGACTTGATGAATCTGGTATTCAAACATTATTTGGATAAGTTTGTCATTGTGATTATTGACGATATCTTAGTGTATTCTAGTAGCGAAGATGAGCATGAAGAACATCTAAGAATCGTTTTACAGACTCTGAGGGAGAAGGAGTTGTATGCCAAGTTTAGCAAGTGTGAGTTTTGGCTTGACAGAATTGTATTCTTAGGCCATGTCATTTATGCATATGGCATTTTAGTAGATCCCAATAAGATTGAAGCAGTGGTTAATTGGGAACCGCCTACCAATGCGACAGAGATACAGAGTTTCTTGGGTTTAGCAGGCTATTACCGACGTTTTTTTCAGGGATTTTCTATTATTGCATCGCCGTTGATGAAACTTTTGAAGAAGAATGCAAAATTTATGTGGACTGAAGAGTGTCAGCAAAGCTTTGATAAACTTAAGAAGTGTTTGACAACTGCTCCAGTGCTTACACTTCCATCAGGCAGTGGTGGATATGTGGTGTATAGTGATGCCTCGAGGAAAGGTTTGGGCTGTGTGTTGATGCAGCATGGCAATGTGATATCTTATGCTTCCCGACAGCTTAGACCTCATGAATTGAATTATCCTACTCATGATTTGGAGTTAGCTGCAGTAGTGTTGCACTGAAGATTTGGAGACATTATTTGTATGGAGAGAAAAATGTGAAATCTTCACGGATCATAAAAGTCTCATGTATTTACTCACGTAGAAGGAGTTAAATATGAGACAGAGGCGATGGGTTGAGTTATTGAAAGACTATGATTGTACTATCGACTATCATCCAGGTACGGCTAATATAGTAGCAGATGCTCTCAGTAGGAAGTCATCAAGTATTCTAGCTCATATGGAAGTTCTACGGTTGCCATTGCTAGTGGAACTCAGATCTTTGAGTGTTGACTTATCAGTTGGTAATTCAGGATCTCTATTAGCAACTCTTAAGGTCAGGCCTATTTTAGTGGAGAGAGTCAGGGAAGCTCAGACTCAGGATGCTCATTTTATGAAAATCATCGATGAAGTGAAAAAGAAAGAACGTTCAGATTTCTCTCTTAAAGATGAAGATACATTGATGTATGGAGATAGATTATGTGTACCTGAAGTTGAAAGCTTGAAGAGAGAGATCATGGAAGAAGCCCATTGTTCTGCTTATTCTATGCATCCAGGCAGCACTAAGATGTATAGAACTCTCAAGGAGAATTATTGGTGGAAAGGCATGAAGAAAGAGATAGCAGAATTTGTATCAAAGTGTTTATCGTGTCAGCAGATTAAAGCAGAACACCAGCATCCTGCAGGTACCTTGCAATCGCTTCATATTCCCGAATGGAAGTGGGAACACATCACTATGGACTTCGTGTCAGGACTGCCTGTACGAAGAAAGGACATGATTCAGTATGGGTGATTGTTGATAGATTGACTAAATCAGCTCATTTTCTACCAGTCAGAGTAGATTATTCTTTGAACAAGTTAGCAGAGCTCTATGTTGTTGAGATAGTGAGACTTCATGGAGCTCCAGTGTCAATCTATCAGACAGAGATCCAAGATTTACCTCCAGATTCTGGCCAAGTCTACAAGAGGCTTTGGTACTAAAGTGAAGTTCAGTACTTCTTTTCATCCTCAGACAGATGGGCAGTCAGAGAGAACTATTCAGACTTTAGAAGATATGTGAGAGCTTGTGTTATGGAATTCAAAGGTAGTTGGGATCAACATCTATCTTTGATGGAATTTGCTTACAATAATAGTTACCATGCTAGTTTGGGCATGGCACCTTATGAGGCATTATATGGAAGGAAATGTAGAACTCCTATATCTTGGGATGAAGCAGGTGAGAGGAAACTCTTAGGTCCTGAGATTGTTCAGATTACTGTTGATAAGATAGAAGTGATCAGATCAAAGTTGAAGACAGCTCAAGATAGACAGAAGAGTTATGCAGATCTAAAAAGGAAGGACATCGAGTATCAGGTGGGAGATAAGGTATTTTTGAAGGTTTCTCCTTGGAAGAGTGTCATGAGATTTGGCAAAAAAGGAAAGTTGAGTCCTCGGTTTATTGGGCCATACGAGATCCTGGATCGAATTGGACCAGTTGCCTACAGATTAGCATTGCCACATGAGTTGTCAAAGATTCACAATGTTTTCCACGTGTCCATGTTGAGAAAGTACAGATCAGATCCCTCCCACATTTTGCAGGAGCAACCAATTGAGTTGAGAGAAGATTTGACTTACGCTGAAGAACCAGTGGGAATTCTGGCTAGAGAGTTGAGACAACTGAGAAGCAGGACGATTCCTTTGGTGAAAGTCCTATGGGGTAAACACTCGAAAGCGGAAGCTACTTGGGAGCGTGAGGATGACATGAGGAATAAATATCCTCATTTGTTTCCACCATTTGGTATGTGAATTTCGAGGACGAAATTCTTTTTAGGGGGAGTGAGTTGTAACATCCCAAATTATTTTTTACCCATTTTTTATATTATTATTTTTGGTGGGTAGAATTTAAGGACTAAATTAGTAAGTTTGTGGAAGTTGGAATTAAAATGTGGTTAAGATCAAGTTTAGGGTGGCAAACGAATTTTACCATATAAGTATATTTTACACTCATACACAAACGCTTTAGTCATCATTTAGCAGATAAGATAAATAAAAGAAAGATAAGAAGAGTCCGTAGTAGGCGAGAGAGAGAAGAAAGAGGAAAAAGAGGGAAATAGAAGCTTTAGTCCCAATTTGGCCAATCTGAAGTTCAAACCCGACCGAGTCTTTAAGGAAAAGTGTAGATCTCGTCGAGAGGATCATTTTGATGGTGGTTTCATCTCGGGAAACTCCCATTTTTCATAGAAACCTCGGTAAGGAAACTTTTTGTGGTTTTTCTCGATTTGCCGTTGATCCGGAACTCCGATCGACGAACCGTCAGCGGTATTAGAACCGGGAAGAGGAGACGAACGCTCGGCCGTCAGAATTTTTTTCATCCGACGGGAGCGTGGCGCTCACGTGCCCCTTATGTGGCGGCGCGTGAGGCCCACGCGCGGCTTTGGCGATCGGCGCGTGGCCACCACGCGCCGGACAGTAAGCTCGTGCCGACTTCCCGAGTATCCTCCGTGATTTTCAGACCATTCCGAGTAGTAACGGACCTCTGAATCTTAGTTTTCGTTAAGTTTGCGAGAGCGACCGAACCACATTTCTTGCATATTCTTTCATCTATTCTAGTTAGGATTATGTTCCTTATAGTAAATTCGTTTCTCTGTTAGGTGATCGTGATACCGTAAGCAGGGACAGTCCTGCTGCCTAGTTCATTTATCTGTAGTCAGCTCTCCAGGTGCGTGGATAAGCCTGTAACATTGATGTTTTCAAAAGTATATAGTATGTATGTTTTCTTAAATGAATTTTTAAGGTAATGCATTAAATGAGTTTGTTTTTAGAAAGTTTATATTTTTGCTATAAGGTATGGATCGAATATTGATTATGTTGAAATCATGTGTTTGTGATATATGAGAAACTTGCATGATTTTGAGATATATGAGCATGGATTTCAGAAATGATTTTATACTAGGATGCACCCTGTGTACATATATGTTGCCAGTTTATTTGCCGTGAGGTGAGGTCTCATGTTGCCAGTTTTGCTCCGGATGCCAGTTATTGCCGTGGGGATGCCCCATGTTGCCAGCTTTGCCGTATTTGTCACGAGTGTGTGCATATAGATGAATAAACAGCTTTATTATTCAGAGTATTTTTGAGCAGTATGAGTTTTATGAGAAATGTGATTTATCATTCAGAGTATTCTTGAGCAGTATGAGTTTTATGAGAAATGAGATTTATGATTTCAAGTAAATGTTGAATTTATTGATTTACAGCTTTATGTACCTATTTATAGTATGAAATACTTATTCGATCCACCTTGTTACTTGTTTATCCACGACACTAAGCTGTGATCCATTGCACTAAGCGTGAGCTTACCCCTTTCCTTAACATTTCAGGTTTAGCAGATTAGTAGATCATCTTTTCATCTGCTGTTTCGTCATCATTTCCTGCCAGTAGAGAAAGGTTGTGCCAACAGTAGAGTGTCTTTGTTATGTTTTGAAACTATAATTCTAGTTATGTATTTTCTTGGAAGAATTTGTTGTCTAATGTTAGGCATTGAGCCTTTATGAGGATGTTGTATCTTCTTCTTGGATATTATGTTGAGTTGGATCATGGAGATCCTATGTTATGATGATATTTTCAGTTTAGATTTTTCCTTATATTTGGAGGATTAGTCCATATTACAGGGGGAACTCTGCCAGTTTCAAGTCTCCGTCTCACCCCTACCCTACCTAAGGGGACGGGTGTGAGAAGAGCGGTCCTAATATCGATTCACGGAGAAGAGAAGTTAAGTCTCGTTCCTTGGATATTTTCAAAATTCATTTTCATTTAGACGATACTGATGAAGGTTCAAGAGCAGTATGCAACCATTGTGTGGTTTCTTACAAATTTTCTGGTGGATACGGAAATATGATCAAGCACCTGGAAAGACATCATCCGGTTGAACTTGGACTTGATACGACGCAAACTCAAATGGCCAGGTACGCATCAATTAGTAGAGGTACAAGTGCTTTAGATTTATTTAATTATTCTGATGCTAAAAATAGAGAAGAATTTGCTAAATTAACTTGTATGACACATCTTTCTTTAAGTTTTGGTGAAAAAATTACTTTTATTAATTACGTTCAAAATGCTTTAAATCCTGCTGCATGTAGAATGACTAGAAATACAATAAAACGTCAAATTTGTATATTATACAAAGATGGTAAAATTATTTTAAATGAAACATTTAGAGATATTAAATGGCGTATATCTATTTTTCTGATATTTGGAGTGATCGTTGGCGAACACACTCATACATGGGTGTGACTTGTCATTGGATTGATGCATCATAGAACATGCAAAAATGACTTATTGCATTTAGAGTTTTTGATGAACAACATACTGCACAAAATATTTATAGAATGATGAAAGTAATTTTTGATGAATATGATTTATTAGGTAAAATTTTAACAGTTGGATTTGATAATGCATCTACAAATACTGCATCAATCACTCATTTAATATGCGAACCAAATTTAGGGGGTCATTTTTTCATGTTCGTTGCACATGTCATGTCCTTAATTTATGTGTTAAAGGTGGTTTGGGAAAATTATCACCTTTCATTGATCCTATTAAAAAAACACTTAATTGTATTTGGTCATATTCTCAAGTTAGGAGAGAATGAGCCAAGTTTTGTAAATTTAATGGTATTAAACCGATAAAATTTTCACGAGATGTTCTAACACGTTGGAATTCAACTTATTTTCTTTTATGTCAAGCTTTGCAATACAACGATGCATTATGTAGTTTTTTTCCTCAAAATGTTCAACATATCACACTTTTTCCTAGTCAATGGAAAATTTGTGAAATTGTTTTAGAGATTTTAAAAGTGTTTAATGATGCTACACCAATTTTTAGCGGAGTTTATTATCCTACAACACATTTATTTATTCTTGAAAGTTTTAATATTGTTGGTACTCTCGATGAGCATGTTGATAGTCGTGATCCTAATGATATTGTTTTGTTTGAAGCTATTAATGTTATGAAACGAAAATGGTTGCATTATTTTAAAGACATTCCTTTACTTTATCTTATTGCTGCTGTTTTTTATCCTAAATTTAAATTAGAAGGTTTGAATATTGCTTTACCCGCTTATTATGGATATTTAGGAATATTAGATGAAATTGATATTTCAAGAATAATAGCTAAAATAAAAATTGATTTAATAGAGTTATTTAATGATATGTTAGAAGATATAACTTGCAATCAGTAGGACAATCTAGTAGTAGTGAAACGATCGTAATACAATCAGGACTTAGCGCATGTGATCGTTGGTTATTACAATGAAATAAAAAACATACGGATAACACGACTAATAACCCAAAATTAGATAATTATTTATCTACAAATTTTGAGTTTTCAACTGAAAGTTTAGTTAATAAAAATTTTCAAATCCTTGAATGGTGGAACCGACTTCAAAATATATATATAATGTATTATCAATTATTGCTAAAGAGATATTGGCAGCACCTGTTTCCACCGTTGCGGTTGAGCAAGTCTTTAGCATGGGAGGTAATATATTGGAAGTCAGACGATCTTCATTACATCCAAGCACTCTAGAAGCAACAGCATGTGTGGATGATTGGACCCGAGCTGATCTGAGACAACAAGAAGATGCCCCTGATGAATTTGAAGACTTATTCGTTAATGCATATGCAAGTGCAAGCGGAACTGGAGCTGAAGGATCAACAAACACTGATGATGATTGATAATTAAATATTTAAATAGTTGTAAAATTACAATGGGGGAATATCTTTAAAATGTAATGGAACTACGTGAGCTTTGATTCATTTCACCCCTGGAGGATATGTATGCAACTTAAGTTTTTAAAAATTTAAGTTCAAGCTCTTTAATTTAATTTTTTTTTTTTTTAATTTTTGTAGACAAGAATTTTATTTGTAATTTAATGTAATTATGTAATGTAAGTTTATTATATAAATTCAAATTCATAATTTTAAATTATATTATTTTATCAATCTCAATATTTTAATTTCAATAAAGCAAAAAAAAAAAAAAACCGAATGGAACCGGAACCGGAATCGAACGGTTCGGTTCCGGTTCCGGTTCCACACTCATGGAATCAGGAACCGTTCAGTTCGGTTTCGGTCGGGTCTACCATGAATTACTCAAATACTATTGGGGCTGACATGGACAACCCCGTATGGTCTCGATTGCTCGGTTTAGTCGAAACCTGTATTTTATGTTATTTTACGGAAAAATATTTTTGTAAAGGTTTGTATTATTTTCATTATTAATTATGTAGTTATTTGATAACGAATAATATATTTATGCGAAATATGAATAAATTATAAATATAAGATATCGAATAATTTATTCATTAAATTTAAAAATTTAAATTTATAATTTCGTCTAACCACACTTCTGCAGCGAATAACCCAAAAATAACAATGTAAAAATGCGAATCTAATCCTTTTCCAGAAAAGAAGAAGAAAAAAAACTTTATAGCTCATGCTTCGAATTTGTACTCCTCTTGGTGTCCTACACTATTCCTTTTTGTCCTTATTCTTACTCAAGTATTAATCCCTTTATTACATTGGTCCTTTTCCCCTTGGCCTCATTCCGATACAGTAGCTAGTGTTAAGTATGGAATTTGTGTTTGATGATGCCGTGTTGGGTCGTATTCAGATGATGTTGAAAGAGAGCTATATATTTGGGCATTTATATTGCAATCTAAATATTCCTGTCAAATCATTAAATGTGAATTATTGTTATTAAATAATTTTCTCTCAGGTTTTTGTAACAAGTGGCAGATATAATGTATATGCTTTTTAATTAAAGCAGCAGGGACTGGTTACTGGTTCCATTTGTTTTCTAATATTTTTTCAAGAGCATTGCATTTGGGTAATTTAAGCCTGTTGTGCTTCCTTTTTCAACAGTTACTTTGTGTAACATTTTTTTTTAAATTATCGGAAATTTCACTATCAAATCATCCGTTCCGAACTTAAGCGGAGCATGTAAAATTCACATATGTCACAGACTCTTACAAGAAACACATCCCTGAATTCGAACTCATGACCTTAATGTGAAATCATGAACCCTATACTACCAAGCCACGTCCATTGAGGACTACTTTGTGTAACTTGATGGAGCGTAAATAGAATATTGATTTAGTGAAGATAAAATTTAATTTTCATAGAAAAATGATAGGTATACTCTTCATTTTAATGAAAAAATAAATTGTCTTATTAACAAATCAATTTTTTTTTATTAATTTATAAGACATTTAATAAATATTTTCCTGCTCACTTATATATGGCTCCATCATTATCTTAAAATTTTAATTATAAATGTATATATTTAGAATTAAAAATTATATATATATATATATATATATATATATTTATTAACTATTACATGGGCCCCTTTTTTGGCCAAGCCCAATCCGAGCCCGGACTTTTATGCCATTGTAAGGGCCAAATTTGGGCCAAGGGCATTTTTAACTTTTCGCTTCAGGCCCTATATCAGTAATAGCTCAATCCCTACAAACAGTACCCAGAATAGACTTGGGCCAATGACTTAATTACCTTCTCAGGCCCACGCACAAAGAGAGACATATCAAGCAAACCCTTGACTTATCAGTTACCCAAACCTAAAACGCCTAAATCAAGGTTAGTAACTCCCCCACGTAGTTAGCCGTTTTAGACACCCAACTGACGAGCAATTAATGGAGGAATTAAAACTGACCTTGAAAAGGTCTATAAAAGGAAGAGATGATTCACTATTCTAGGGAGGTCTTAACTCTCAAACTTGAGCTCTCTAAGCTTCTTACTCTCTAAACACCGGCCACAACCCTCACGACAGTCAACAAAATTCAAGGTAACATCAAGCCTTGCTCTTCCATTATTTACAGCTCGTATTAACTACTGACTTGAGCGTCGGAGTACCTACAGCACCCACCACACCAGTGGGTAGTACGCCCCGCTCATTCTACATTTGTTTTACAGGTTTGCTAGTGCCCCCATACTACAAAATTCTTGATTGTGGACCTCGGGCGAAAACCAGCATCCACAAGTACTCCCCGCTCATTCTACCTTTATTTTGCAGGTTCGCTAGTGCCCCCATACTATAAAATACTCGATTGTGGACCTCGGGCGAAAATCAGCATCCATAATTTGGCGCCCACCGTGGGGCCTTAGCGATTCATAGCAGGCAAAGATCTCACAATCTACGGTTCCTAAAACACAACCAACCATAGCTTCTAGCATTGAGCAGACACCAGATCCTATGACCACGCAACTGGCCATACTCCAAGAACGATTACACGCCTTAAAATAAGAGAGTCAAGCCATTCGAAGCTCCAATATAACCCTCCAGAATCTGTTGGGGTTTTGGGCGATGGGGCGCAGCGGAAGCGTGGGTCGGGCGAAATCGTATTTTAAATCTTTTTCAAAATACCGAATAAATTATTCAATTTCTAATATGAATAATTTATTTATATTTCTCCTAAACCTATTTATTCAATATCAAATATTGACATAAATAATGTTGAAACTTCACAAAACTTTTACGAAAACTGATTTTCCGTAAAATGACGCAAAACGTGTTTTTGACCGAACCGACTACCCGACACTTATGGAAACTACCCAGGTCAGCTCCAATAGTATCAGGGCAGTTCATGGTCTGCCCGAACAGTGACAGATTCACTCTTTGGACAGCTGTCACCCGGTTGGCTCAAAATCCACCCGATAACGCCGTTTTTGGCCGTTTTCGTTTATTTCAACTCAGAAACACTTTCCGGCAATTATGCCAACTCCTAAAACACATCCAAAACATTCTAAAGACAACAATTTCATCACAAAATCAGATTTATTTCCTAGTCAAAACAGAAAACTAAATTGGTCAATTTTTCATGCTTTTAATCTAAAATTTTCAAGAATAAATCAATTAATCTCTACACCAATTGAGTCCCACCACAAATGAATAACTCTAGAATAATTCTAGGCTATCTAAGAGTGGATCAACAACTCTAGAATGGAAAAAATTCAACAATAGAATAAATTGACATAATATTACAATAATATTCACCAATTTCACTTCACACATGCTAACAAACATCCAATCCATCCACCAAACCACAAAGCCCCAATTTTTTCAGATTTTAAGAAACCCTAGAACCATTCTTTATCATCAAGAAACAAGAAATCTAATTTCTAAGCTTAGGGTTTAATGGATTACCTTTTAATAACTTGAAAAAACCCAAACATTTTCTTAATTTTTTCTTCAAATCTTCATGGAATTCCAAAACAATTTTGAGACCCATTTTAAGAGGGTTTTTCGGCAGTGAGCTTGATGAAGAAGACAAGGAAAAACAAATTTCTCTTTCCTTTTATTGTTGGCCGAAAATGGGATGGTTGTGGGCATTTTTGTCCTTTGTAAATTTAATAAAATTAAATTCAAAACAAATCAAATCAAACTTCATTATTTGCCAATCAAAATTGAACAAACAAAGTTTGACTTAAATCATGCCAATTGTCCAAAATATATGTCACCATTTGTCATACTAATTATGACAAAAAGATAAGATATTTTAAACTTTTCAATTATTTAATCATTTAACAATTAAATAAATAAATAATTAGAAACAACCATACATGTATTTTTATTTACATTAAATAATAAACACATATATTTATGGCAAGTGTCAAAATCTTATTTGACGAATAATTAATGTGTATCTAATCATATTATGTATCAAATATAAATACACAATAATTATTAGCGGACAAAATCCCCTAATGCATGTGTTATCATTTAACCGATTAAACGATCCGGATTAACTCATTTAATCTGATGAAGTATTATGAATAATCTGTATTATTCATATCGTGTTGCCCAAGTGCTCAACGAGTACACTTCATATTGTGGGACTCTCTAAGTTTAGGTTTATCCGTCACGAAATCCAATTTAGTGTCCATAATCCACCCATTCATGGATTACGATGACCACGGATAATCACGCTAAACTATGCAAGCCGAGGTCATAGTATACGTATAATTCCTCCGTCACAGGCCATCCGTATTATACCTGGAATATAGATAGAAACGTCAAATATGTTCGGTATAATACAGTCAACTTTCAATTTACGATCTCTAAATAACACTCGGAACTGATTTCCGAAGTTATACCATGATCATGGATTTACTAGATCATAAACACGTGCTGGATGCCTATGCCATGTACACAAGACTGGCGGATCTTATCTTGATACTCACATGATATCATGAGCATCAGTCTACACCCAACATATAGGCGGAGGTCTGATCATGACTAGATCGTTGACGTGACTGTCATCAAAGTGTGGAGGATAACTCATATATCCACAGTGGTATCTCAAGTCGAAGAACCACTATGCTCGCTTAACTCGAGAAGGTTCTTATTGACGTTAGTGTACCATCTATTAGGAAACCTTCAGTGAGTCGTTCAGTGTCTTATCAAATAAACACATACATGTCTATACGAGTCTCCCGAGACTTATGGTTCACTAGGATAAACCATCGGACCAAGTCACGATATACGACATGTACTGGTCTCAGCGGATTTTACTAACCGACCCGTGTTAGCAAATCTTGACCATGAACTTTATTTAAGGATATACAACTAATAGTGCGCTTCCCAATGTCAATTACAAACTACATTGTAACTGCGCACTATACTGTAAATCCTAGGGTCTTTGTATAATATACACGTATCACTGAACCAGATTCAATTTCGATCTAATCGTAATAAGATCGAATAAGCGTATAAAAGACATGGGTGCTACCGTTAAATTAGTAATATTATGGAAAATACAATTGCTTGTACTTATGAATCATATATAAATACGATCCGGATTGGCACTCGGAGCACCAACCCTAATGATGAGTGATAAATCTATCACTATTTCCCACTCATTTAACTTAATATTTTGTATAGTTTCTTGAGTTTTGTGAATATTTTGATGTGTTTTGTGTTATTTTGTAGATAAATAAAGTTTCAGGACATTCTAGAGGTGATTTGGAGCAAAATAGTGAAAATTGGCAAAAAGGGCATTTTGATATTTTGGGCGCGTCGCGACGCCTAACATGCACCAGAGCTGCTAACGTGCGCCGGGTCAACGGGTCAGAATTTGAGAAGTTTGACTTTGCTAACGTGCGACGTGCCACGTGTCACCATCACAACTGATTTGCTAACATGCGCCGTGCCACGTGTCATCATCCTACAGTACCGACAATCACTATTGCCACGTGTGCCACATGTCACTCCACGTCACCGACACGTCATCATCCACATCACCAGTTGACCGAGCCAACGTGCCACCTCATCGCCACATCATCATCAGCCAATCACGCCATGCCACGTGTCGTAATCCTATGGTGCCGACAGTCGCCGTCGCCACATCACCGCTACGTCAGCATAATAATTGAGCTCTCAGCCGCCTTACCACGTGTCGCCTTATCTCCTTATCCAGAATCGCCACGTGTCAAGCCCTCGTCAAGCCACGTCAAAAGAAGCTGGCGTCGCGACGCCCAGAGCCTACCGAGGCCTATCAATTCAGCTCGATGTTTCAGTTTTAGATGTACCATTCTCTCTTATTTCTTTGATGTAAATATGGAGTCTTCTCTCTAGTTTCTTTTAATTTCAGTTTTGTAATTAAATTTTAATTACGTTTTGTAATAATAGTAATTTACTTTCTTTATTTTTACAGTTTTTACTATTCATCATGAGGATGTAACTTCCCCTGCTAGGGTGAAAGGTAATTCTTTTACTATTTCTATTTAGATTAATCTCCCTTAAATATAATATATTCACTATTTAAAATTTGACTTAAAAAGGATACCGCCAGATTGGTCGGTTGGTAATTCATTTTAATCTGGTTTAAACCTGACTAATCAAGGATACCGCCAGATTGGTCGGTTGGTAATTAAATTTTGGTTCCGCCTATATGGCAGGTTAATTTTGGTTCCGCCTTTATGGCTGGATTATGGACAAATATTACCGCCTTAATGGCTGGTTGGACTTAATTTGACTTAATCAGGTTACCGCCTATATGGCTGGTTGGTAATGTTATCACAAGTTTATATATTATATTATGGGAGATATCTAAATTAGTAGTAGTAAAAATAATTCCTTTTACCTTAGCATTTAATTTTACTTTACCGCATTACTTTTCAGCATTTTTACTTTATGTCTTTTAAGTTTTTACCAACTCTAGCTATGTGTCGTAACTAAGTTAGTTATCTAGGGTTGTGATAAATTCAAATATCACCGGTTTATAGGGGGTTAGATTTTAGTTTGGGTAATATAAAGATTTATTTATTGAGTCTTAATCTTAATACTTTTTATTAACTGGCCACTAATAAAATTGACAAAGTAAACTTAAAATGAACTAGACATAGGGATTTTAAGTTTAAGACCTTAGAATCAATAGCCCACGATCTTCCTTGAGGATAGATAACCCTTTAATAGATTTCCTCACAGGATAGGAATATACCTGTCGGGCGGGGGTAGCCAAATTGGACTCAATCTTAATGAATCCAGGTAATTTGGTTGACATAGACATATGGTTCAATTAGGTTATACTGGGTATTTGTAATTGACCATCGGAATATGCTTTTACATAATTTAGTGTTCCAGGTTAATAAATCAATATATTACTCAACTTAAAGATAACCACTTCATTTTTAAAATGATATTGGAAGAAATCACAACCCTAGATAGTTTTAATTTGAATTTTCTAAAACCTACTTTCGACAATTTTATTTACTTGTTTTTAAATTTAGAATAGTCACCATTTCAAATTAATCAAACAACCTGTTAGATACTAGTAATCATTTGACCTCATAAAATTAATAGCTTAGGTGTTAAGTCCTCGTGGGATCGATACTTTTTATACTACTTGAACGATACGTGCGCTTGCGTTATACGCGTGTGTTTACGCCGGTCACCTAACAAGTTCTCCCACTTGCTCTAGTGTCAATCCACGTTATCCTATACACATCTTAATGTGTATCGCATACGCACGACCCTCAAGAGCTCACCAGCACTCAAGAGGTAGGCAACAAACAAGTAAGCCTGCTTTAACAAATTGAGTCTGTCCAATAAACCTAACCGTTTTCCTTAACCAGCATCATTCATATTTTGTAGAATCCAAATTCCACAATAATATGACTCAGACGCTATATCAGTATTGTGCTATAGCTACTGAGTTGTCTATGTACTTAGAGATCAAATCCAAATACTTTGCAGACAACCGCAAGCACTACATTAATACAAAAACTTCTAATTTATGAGGTCACTATGCAAAATTCATAAGTCAATACTTCATAAGTTGCAAGTGATTCCACTAGTTCAGTAGAATCAATGGTGACACTACCACTGCATCTTTTCTGACTTTATATGACATAGACCATTTAATGTCATAATTAGAATCAAAACTAATCTAACCTTATGGTTGCTGACTAAATTCTCCATAAATTAGAAACTCATTCTTAATATCTCAAAGATCACAAAGAACATGTTTCAAGACACATCTTATGGTCTGCAGCGTATCAAAATAACTTCTAACAATTACAATTAAATTGATATCTTAAATCACACATAATATAGTATTCATTACGCCATCATCTTATGATGCATAAGATTGACTAGACATTCCAATCAATCTATCTTTCGAAAAAGGAATCATCCTTTATGAAATATAAATACTATATATGTAAAAGACACGTTAACTGTCAAACAGTTATACTAACTGTCATACAGATAGTCTTACTGTGTCTTTTATTAGATCATATCTCATATGCGAGTAATGGGAGTACCTCACAAGTTTCTTAATTTTATATCTTATATAAAAATTTATATCAAATATAACAGAGACTGCTCCCACTGCTAACACAGAGAAAATAAGACTTAGGATACATAATACTAGAAAGGAATTTGTACGCTCCCACTGACCATACTGACAAATACGTATTCTCTATATTTCGATAAAACTAGACAATCTGACTGATATCAAAATCAAAGAATACGGATTTCCAGAAAGCTTATCTGAGTCTACAATAGGCTCCATAAGCAAGTATATTAAACTGTAATCTTAGCAGAATACAAACTCTAGGGCCATTCTAGAATGAACTCTTCAAACAAAGAAATCACAATGGATTTCCCATTCAAATAAATCACTCAAGAACGCCACTTTGCAATCTTTAGCCAAAATACATGGTTTAATATCAACATTAACCAATAAATCCTTAATTTTCCAATCAGTGCAACAAGAGACAAGCTTCCTCAGAATCTACAATAGACTACTGAGTATAACTTTCCCATTGTCATACTTTAAAGGTCGAACCTTTATCGAGCTCACTTTGCTTTTGCTGCGCAAATAATTTGCACATTTTATGAACTAAAGCTCAATCAAGTTCAAAACTTGATCCTCATAAGCCATAAACAATCTTAGATCTATGATTCAAAGCTAATTTCCGGAATAGATATCAAATATCGCTCCCACTATAAGTTATAGGATAATTTTCTTCGATAAGAAAACAGCAGAATCATTAAGTATCGAATACTTTGTAAATGATTCTGACATCCCACTGAACTTATACAAAAGTTGTCTAAGGGTCTTTTCATCTTAATAATTACGTAGTTCCATTATAGTTTATCATTCTAACATTTGACTTCACTAAGTCAAATCTCTTCTGCAATCATCAACATCCAATGTTAACTACCAAGTAACAAAATAATTTTATTACTCGGGATCGTAGAAAAGATATTCTATCAAATAGAATACAATGTTCCATTAAATATAATAAATGATAAACCTTTCACTCGTACCTCCGAGGCACATGTACTTTCAATTATATAACAATTATACAAAAGAAAGTCTCAAATCTTAAACTTTTCAAGATTCGAATTTTCTACTATACATATCATATATGTAACTATAGAAATGAATGGAACCTTAATTAAATAGATGAATTAGAGTTAATGGAGCATAACCCTAAGAGTATCGAAAAACAATTCGGTAACATTCAATATCAACGAATCAAATCATATAAGATTCGATAACTCCCACTGATCAATTCCATCAAAATGTAATCGCGGAAGTTTAATACTGAGTAAGAATCATACTCATTAAATAACTATAGAACTAATTGCCTTAAATTCATGCATTTGATCAAATCAAACATCTTCAAATAATTCAAAGACGCGCAATGAATTTCTAAAGATTCAGTTTTCAACACTACAGATAGAACATCTTCGAACTATTCAAAATATTCTATCCGAGTTTCATTAGAAATATATTGACAATTCTTGAACAATTCAAGACATTCAATATGTTCTCTTAGAAACTCGCAAGGAAGTCATGACAATTCATTAACTGACTTACGAAGTAAAGAAAACTATCCGTGGCAATTTCTAATTCATTAAACTACACAGTTCCAAAGTATTAGTTTAATAAATCTTGTGGTCCAATGACGATCATTGGTTGAATGAGATTTAATCACGTCCTGAATACAATATTCATTAAATGGATAAGGGTATGTGGTGTGATCTCGTATCAGACCATCCTTTACCATACATAATGAGCATCTAATGCTTTTATGATAAAATCTCATAAAACACAGTTCTAAGTTATTTATTTTACAGAATATTTTCTTAACATTTATCTTTCATTAATGACAATACTAGTCGTCTTAAAATATGTAACAACTGTTTATACAGAACAAGTAACTATCCAATAGTCACAAGTTCTGATATCAAATATCAAAACAGTTATTCAATATTATTTTAAATAATTAGACGGGAGATCTGGTATCCAATACCTACAGTTGTCGTATTGTGAGAATCAATATTCTCTATACACAATATACACATCTCCTTTCTTAAGCTTTATAATTTACGTTCAATTATTCACAACAATTGTAAATAATTGATTAGCAAACTGTGTCAGACACGTGAATTCTAAAAGTCACTAAAAGGCAAGAAAAGTCATTAAAAGATAAACAAATACTAAATGAGTTTTCTTAATGCCAGTCAAGAATCTCGAGACATGAACTATTCAAGTCAATTCTTACTGCATAAGAAACAATTCTAACTAGAATAATATCCTACACCAGATATCCACTTAGATTACCTAATCGTGACTTAGTAATTAAGTCACAAACCATCTTGATTTTCAAGAAAATCAGAACAACAGTTCCCGATGGTTTTAACTAATCTAACAGTACCTAAGTCTACTGTCTTTCTAGAACCTATTCTTGAACTACACAACCATAAGTAAAGTCAGAAAACCTATATATTCAAGTAATATACATGCAGTGGATTAGAAGTATAAATCTATAAACAATATAGAAAAAAAGAAAATGAAAGAAGTAAAATCCAAAAAATTACGCACTGTCTGAGTTATGGATTTTAAACTCAGCAATGTCTCCCACTATTTTACGTAATACCGTAATCCCCAAAGGACAACGAGAATTCGATAATTACATCAAATTCCATAGTGAGAGTAGGATCCCATGAATATATTTCGACTCACAGCTTTGGCACGTTCTCGCATACGTATATTCATTAGGTAGACAACTCTTTGTCAATCACTCACCAGTGACTATTGGTTTTGGTCCTGACCATTTCTCGCTGTGACAGCTTTGGCACGTTCACATGGAGGTGTATCAAGACTACACTTGTCAATGACAAACTCAAACTACCGGTGTAGTCCTGATAGCTTGGCATTTACGTTCAAGATTTCACTTTCACTTGAATTTATCCAGTATCAATATACAACGGTATGGATAATAATCCTATAACTGCACCCTCACAGCTTTGGCACGATCTCAGATGCACTTATAGAAAAATATCCATAAACCGTACTGACAAGACGGACCAAGAAATATGTATCACTTACACGTTACTTTACAGCCATATTTAAAAAGCAGGGATTTTTCTACAGAAGCTATTGTAGGCACTGCATTTTTACACATAGAACCCGATGAGGAGTCTTATTTGGAGACAACTACCTTTTAAGTCACGGAGGTCACGGGAAACGGACATCGGAAGGGGAAATTCAGAATAAACAAGGTTCACTGTTTTCGTTCGTGCTGCGTTCGTTTTTGAGTTCGAACGTCAAACGGATTGCGGGCGTTCGTGCCGCGTTCGAGGAAGCGTTCTAACGTGTCGGTAATTCTGGTTTTGCTGCTAGCCTCCTCATCCAGCCCATTAGCCCCCCAAAGCCCATAAAACACATCCCAATTTAAATAAATAAATATTAATTAAAATATTAACTAAATAAGATAATAATTAAATTAATTAATAATTAAATAAAACATATACCAAACATAAAATAAACAATTACCAACTTAAACTAAAATCATGCCTAAATTAAATAAATCACATACTAAATCAAAATATAATCATGCCTAATTAAAATCAATCAACAAATTATATTCCCAATCTAATAAGATAATTACCAATCTAAAATATTGTATTCCTTATCCAAGCCAATCAAATATTCAACCTCCCTATCTAGCCAAGATTTGTCCCCCCTCAATCTTTGACTTCCCTTAACCAAACCAAATCAAATCCTTTGACTTCCCTTAACCAAACCAAATCAAATCCCTTTCCTTGTCAAGCCCAACCCTTTGCCTATAAAAAGAACCATTCACCAACCTTCTCAACCTTAGTCCCATAGTCCCTAGACCCTAGCTAGCTAGTCCCTAACTCATACACAACACACATAAAAATTACAGGAGGAACACACCCAAGGAAACAATAAGCAAAAGATAAAGAGGAAAAGGCAGCGAAACCACAAGGAAACAATAGCAAAAGACGGAGAACGACGACTCAAAACAGTAAGACAACGAACGAGAACAGTGAACCAGTGAACCGGGAGAGTTGCGGAGCATCCACCCTT
>SKCR01043012.1:0-44041 GCA_019454045.1 Zanthoxylum bungeanum
GGAAACGTTTGGGTTTGTTGGACAAACTCAATATATTATAGTGAACCTACTCATTATTGCCTACCTCTTGAGTGCTAGGTGAGCTCTTAAGGGCCATGAGCATAAGATACATATTGAGATATGTATATGATACCGTGGATTGGCACTAGAGCAAGTGGGAGAAATTTTTATGGTTAGTGTTCGGAGTGCCAATCCGGATCGTATTTATGTCTAATTCATGAATACGAACAATTCCTTTTTCCATAATATTACTTACTTAATGGTAGCACCTATTGTTTTTATATACGTATTCGATCTAATTACGATTAGATTGAAACTAAATCTGATTTAGTGATATGTATATATTAGACAAAGACCCCATGATTTACAACGTAGTGCGCAGTTACAACATAGTTTGTAATTGAAAATGGGAAGCATCACTATAAGTTGTATATTCTCAAATAAAGTTCCTAGTCAACATTTACTGACAGGATCGGTTAGTAAAATCCGCTGAGACCAGTACATGTCGTATATCGAGACTTGGTTCGATGGTTTATCCTAATGAACCATGAGTATTGGGAGACTCGTATAAACATTTAGGTGTTTATTTGATAAACACTGAACGATTCACCGAAGATTTCCTAATAGATGGTACACCAACGTCCATATGAATCTTCTCGAGTCGAATAGCATAGTGGTCCTTCGACTTGAGATACCACTGTGGATATATGAGACATCCTCCACACTTTGATGGCAGTCACGTCACCGATCTATTTAGATCAGATGTCTACCTGCTCATTGGGTGTGGACTGATGCTCATGATATCATGTGAGTATCAGACAAAATCCGCCAGTCTTGTGTACATGGCATATGTATCTTATACGTGTTTACGATTTAGTAAATCCATGGCCGTGGTATACTTTGGAAGTGAGTTTCGAGTATTATTTAGAGATCATAAATTTGAAAGTCGACTATATTATACCTTAAGGATTTGACATTATTTATATCCCCGGTATAATATTGATAGTTTGTGACGGAGGGATTATATGTATGCAATGACCTCGACTTGCATAGTTTAGCGAGATTATCTGTGCTCGTCATAATTTACGAGTGGGTGAATTATGGACACGAAATTGGATTCCGTGATGGATAAACCTAAACTTAGAGAGTCCTACAATATAAAGTGTACTCGTTGAGCACTTGGGCAATACGTTATGGATAATACAGATTATTCATAATACTTTACCGGATTAAATAAGTTAATTCGAATCGTTTAACAGTTAAACGAAAATACATGCATTAGGGAATTTTGATCAATTAATAATTAATATGTATTTATATTTGATACAAAATTTGATTTGATACATAATAATTATTTGTAAAATGAGATTTTGACACATGTCATTAATATATGTATTTTGTTATTTAGTGTAAATAAAAATACATATATAATAATAATAATTGTATTAATTAATTATTTAGATATTTAAATGTTAAAAATTTAAATAATTAAATAATATCTATATTACATAATTCTTATGTAATATGTCGAATTATTATTGGTTACTAATAATATTAAACTTTAAGGTTGAAGTATTCAATTTGAATTTGTCTACTTTAACTTTAGATTTGATTAGATTAATATCCATTTGTAATAATTATTATTACATATGTTTATTTATTATTGGTAACAAATGGCATGTCTTTTAAGCTTTAAGTGTTCAAATTGAACAGGTAACTTTAGGTTTTAATTAAATTAACCAAAATGATTTTATTGCCCCCAAGTTAGGTTAAGCCTTGTATATAAAGTGAAAAATTATTTTTCCTCTTTGATAACTCATCCATGTTCGAAATCCTCTCCTTAGAAAGCTCCCAAAAATATTTCTTTGGAGAAACTTGAGAGAAAGTGATCAAATCAAGAAGAAAGCTTAAGAAAATTAGAAGATTTTGAGGTAATCTTTAATATTCTTAAGTTTAGAAAGTTTGTTTCTTATTCTTGAGTATCTAGAATAGTTCTAGGGTTTCTTTCTTTCTTGGATTTTGGGGCTTTTTGATTTGGAGGATGGATTTGGAGACTAGATGCATGTGTGAAGTTAGATTGAATAATATTAGTTCAATTTTATCATTTGATGACTCATTGTCATTCTAGAGTGTTATGACCATCTTATAACTCCTAGAATTGTTCTTGAGTTATTCATAGATGATGGCTTTGATTGGTGTAAATATTAATATGATTAATGTTGAGAAAATTGGATTTAAAGCATGAAAAATGATATTTTGGAACCCATATTAGATCTAGAAATTATGAAATTTTAGTGATGCAAATTATGTTCTTTAAATGTATTGGATGTGTATTAGACATTGGAATAATTTCCGGAAAGTGTTTCAGAGTGAAAATATGTGAAAACGGCGAAAAACGGCATTACCAGGTGCGTTTCGAGCTTACCGGGTGTCAGCTATCCAAATCGAGAATTTGTCACTGTTTAGGTAGCCCATTAACTATCCAAGTACTATTGGGGCTGACCTAGGCAGCCCCCATATGTAGTGGTTGGTCAGTTCGGGTAAAAACGTATTTTATGCCATTTTTCAAAAAAATATTTTCGCAAAAGTTTCATGATATTTTCTAAATTATTTATGTCGTTATTTGATATCGAATAAATATGTTCAGGTGAATTATGAATGAATTATTCATATGATATATTGAATAATTTATTCAGTAAGTTTAAAAAGTTTTAAAGTTACGATTTCGCCTGAACCACACTTTCACCCGCCTTTGAGAAAACCCCAATATACATGACTGTTATTACGTACCCTCTCTTATCAGACAGACAATATCGTTACCGATATTGGATAAAGATAGATATAAAATAAACATTAAAGATAATACTTTATATTTTTATGATAAAGATAACTATTTGATATGTGAATATTCTTTATCTGACGATCATTATGTTTTGGAAATATATCGAGATATCTTTAATGTAGAGGAAAATTCAAGTAAAAGATCTTAATTAAATAATATTGAATTATTACATATGAGATTGGGCCATATAGGTGTTAGACGTCTATCAAAATTGGTTAATGATGGTTTGATTGAAGACCTTACTTTGGATTCTTATCCGATTTATGAGTCACGTATCCAAGATAAAATGTCAAATGCCTCATTTCTCAGTGTTGGACACCGTGCTAAAGATTTATTAGAGCTAGTACACAGTGATTTGTGTGGTCCATTAAATCATGTTGTTCATGATGGTTCAACATATTTCATGAATTTCACGGATGATAAATCAAGATATGGATATGTCTATTTGAAGAGACATAAATCAGAAACATTTAATAAATTTAAAATATTTAAAATATTTCCAAACGAAGTAGAAAACAAACCGATAAATTCATCAAGTGCCTTCGATTAGATCGAGATGGTGAATTCATGAGCGATAAATTTTGATGTTATTTAAGGGAGAATAGGATCCTCATCCAATATATCCCACCAGAAACTCCTAAACACAATGGTGTGTCTGAGCGAAGAAATCGTACTTTCTTGGATATGGTATGATCTATGATGAGCTATATAGATCTTTATTATTACCTTTTGGATTATGCTTTACTTACTACTGCCCACATACTTAATAGAGTTCCATCGAAATCTGTTTCTACGATCCCATACTAGATATGGTACGATAGAAATTCTAGTCTTAGGTATTTAAAGATTTGAGGTTGTCTCACATACGTTAGAATTGTGCAGCGGGATAAACTAGCACCAGTGTGTATAAATACAGGTTCATGGATATCCTGAAAATTCTTTAGGATATCAATCCTACGATTTTGAGGAACGAAATGTATTTGTTGCTCATTTTTCCACTTTTATTGAAAATGAATTTTTAAAAGAAAGTGGGAATTGTAGAAAGACTGAACTCAATGAGTTTGACCCCAACATTAAGGAATTTGAGATGGAATCAGAGATCCAACTAGGTGAAGTATTTACAACACAGGTTCCACATAGGTCAAATAAAATATCAATGCCTCCAAATATACTATTTTTAATGTCTGATACGAGCCTCAATGTTCTCCTCTTGGAGGAAACGAATTTGACTACGTATAAACATGCGATATTGGATATCGATTCGGGAAAATGGCAGAAAGCCATTAAATCTGAAATTGATTATATGCATGACAATCAAGTCTGGGACTTGGTTGAACTTCGTGAATGAGTTAAACCTATTGGTTATAAATGGGTTTATAAAAGGAAGCGATGGCTGATGGAAAGGTGGAAACCTTTAAGGGCCGACTAGTAGAGAAAAGTTACACTCAATGTCCTGGGGTTGACTATGAGGAAATATTTTCGCCAGTCGCTATGCTAAAATCCATTAGGATACTCTTAGCCATTGATGTATATCACGATTATGAGATATGACAAATGGATGTGAAAATCGCATTCCTAAATGGATTTCTCGATGAGGATATCTATATTGAACAATCAGAAGATTTCGTATCCAGTGAGACTTCAAACTTGGTTTATAAGCTCAAGAAGTCTATTTATGGACTTAAACAGACATCCCGAAGTTGGAATCGTCATTTTGAGGAGATAATTAGATTATCTGGATTCATCAAGAATGAAGAAGAACTGTGCATTTATAAGAAAGTTAGTAGGAGCAAGATATTATTTTTTGTATTGCATGTAGATAATGAGCGGAAAATATACCAATATTTACCGCTCTTTTTACTTAATATTTTGTATAGTTTCTCAAGTTTTATGAACGTTTTGATGTGTTTTAGTTTATTTTGTAGATAAAATAAAATCGGGACACAATGAAATCAATCAGGATGAATATGGAACAAATAAGGGCAAAAACTGGACTTGAAATTTGGATTTTGGAGATTGGAAACTTGAAATGGCGTTCTAACGAAGTACAATTTAAGAAATTTCAACTTTGCGTAATTTTCGTATTTTGGCCATAACTTTCTACTCCAATATCGGATTGAGATTATTCAAGTTCCAGATTAAAGAAGACTAAATGATCTACAACTTTGACGTTCATAATAATTTCGAATTCTGAAGTTTTCATGACCGAAATTGATAAAACATCTTAAAGTATGTTATGTGCAATTATTAAAGTCATTTTCAAAACAAGGATTTAGTGCCATGTTTTGTGCCATGTTTGGTGCCATGTTTGGTGGAGATATTTGTGGAGAAATTGGTGGAGAAATCGATGAAGGTAAAATTTTGCCTATAAATACCAATACATTTCATTTGTAAATTTCATACCTTATTCTGGGGATTTCCTTAAGATTACTAAGAAGATTGTATCTTGTTTGTTTATTTACAGCTTTCTTGTATTTAATTTTTATTTTATGCAATAGTTCTTTCTTTATTTTATTTTTCAGTATGAGGAGGTAACTCCTCTCTGCTTGGGTGAAGGGTATTAATCTCCCTTAATTATAATATATAAATTATTTTTAAACCTGACTTAATGGGATACCGCCTTTATAATCGGTTGGACTTAATTAAATTGATTTTAACCTAACTAAATTGGATACCGCCTTTATGGTCGGTTGGAATTAATCTAAAATCTGACTTAATCAGGATACCGCCTATAGCAAAGTTTATATATTATAATAAGGGAGATATCTAAATTAGAAGTAATAAAAGTGGATCCTCTAACCCCCAGCATTTTCTTTATTGTTAATTTATCTTTTTAATTTACAGTCTTTACTTTATGTCATTTGTTTTATTTATGTCTTTAATATTTCTAGATATGTGTGGTAACTAAACCCCGTATCTAGGGTTATGATGAATTCCAACATCACCGGTTTATAACTGATAATTTTATGTTTTGGGTAATATAAAGGTTTATTTATTGAGCCTTATTCTTAATGTTTCTTGTTAACTGGCCATTAATAAGATTGATTTTGTAAACTTAAAATGAACTTGGAAATGGATTTTAGGTTTAGCCTAGGACTCAATAGCTCACGATCTTACCTCTGGGCAAATGACTCTTAGGTAGATTTCTTTACAAGATAGGAATATACATGTCAGACGGGGGTAGCCATAATTGGAACTTAATCTTAATGAATTCATATAACTTGGTTAACATATGAATATAGTTAGTTGGTTACACTGGGTGTTTGCATATGACCATCGGAAGAGGCTTTTGCATATTTTCGTGTTCCAGGTTAATAAGCTGATATATTACACAAACATGAGATAACCACTTCATGTTTAAAAGATATTGGAAGGATTCACAACCCTAGATAGTTTAATAATACTGAATTTTCCTTTTATTTATTCTCGCACTGTTTTATTTACTTGTTTTCAGAAAAAAAAAATCATCATCCAATCAACAATTAATCTATTAGATACTCGTAAACATTTAACTTCATAAATTAATAGTTAAGGTATTAAGTCACAGTGGGATCGATACATTTTATACTACTTGAGCGATACATGCGCTTGCGTTACGTGAGTGATTTCACACCGATCAAGTTTTCCGCGCCGTTGCCGGGGACTTATTTATCTTTCACTATTAATTTTGAGGTTATATACATTTACCTGTGTCTAATCTATTTTTACTTATAATTTATGTTTTCTTGTGTTTCAGGTTCTCAAACACTACATGAGAAGAATAAGAAGCTTTGAAATTTGTTCGCTTGACCCAGAAATTGAAAGAATAATCGGACAGTTGAGAAGGGAAAGACGAGAAGGTCGAGAAGGTCAAGAAGCACTAATCAACATGAACAATCAAGAACCTGAAATTTTAGAGGTTGCACCACCAATTCCCATTCGAGACAGAACTATTCCGGTGGTTGACGACTTCATTTCATGTATTGTACTTCCTCTCTTACCAGAAAATGTGTGTGACATCAAAACATGCATCCAGATGATACAACAATCAGTTCAGTTTGGGGGGAATGCAACTAAAGATCCTAATGACACATCAAAAATTCCTGGAAGTTTACGACATATTCAATTACAACCGAGCGGCTGAAGAAGCAATGAGACTGCGTATGTTCCCATATTCTTTGAAAGACAAAGCTAAGTCTTGGTTACATTCATTACCAGCAGGTTCCATCACAACTTGGAACACTCTTGCCACCAAATTCTTTGCAAAGTACTTCCCCCCAACCAGAACATCAAAGCTGAGGAATGACATTACATCATTTGTGCAACATGACTCAGAATCCCTCTACGAAGCTTTGGAGAGATACAAGGAGTTGCTCCGGAAATGTCCACACCATGAGATTGAAAAATGGCTTCAAGTCCAAACCTTATACAATGGACTTTTTGGACTAATGAGAACTATAATTGATACTGCTGCTGGAGGAGCTTTAATGGCAAAAGGAGAAGATCAGACCCGAGACTTAATTGAAGAAATGGCCAACAAAAATTCATTGTGGCCAACAGAAAGGAGTATGATTCAACGAATAGCAGGAATCTACGAAGTCGGGGCCAACACAGCAATGAGTGCCAAGCTCGATCAGATATGCAAATTCATGGAAACTCTTAGGGTAATGTTGGATCCACAAGTTCACCATATGGAGGTGCAACAGAGGAAGAATCTTATAGCCAATATGATGAGACGGTGAACTATGTCAGCAATTTCAACAGACAGAGGAACAATCCATATTCCAATACCTACAACCCAGGGTGGATGAATCATCCAATTTCGCATGGAGCAATAATTCAGAGCAAATAAACAATCCACCATTAGGATTCCAATAGCAACACAAAGAACCAGGAATAACAGAAGTGCTGGCTCACTTGAAAAGCTAGAAGCAAAATACGACTCTCAAGCAGCATTAATTCAAAACCAAACAGCTTCTATTAAAGCACTGGAGAATCAAATGGGACAACTGGCCAATGCTCAGAGTTACAGACCGCAAGAAACCCTTCCTAACAATACAGAACCAAATCCAAGGAATAGAGTGAATGAGCAATGTCAAGCCATCACTTTGAAAAACAGCACTGAAATCAACAAAGATGTTGGAATCAAGGCATCCACTGAGGAAGTTCCAAAAGAAAGCAGTGAAGCAGATCCACAGATGGAGGAAAAAGAGGTAAAAGAAAATGATCGAGAAAGATTCACTACACCTCCACCATTTCCACAGCGTTTCCAGAAACACAAACTGGACAAACAGTTTGCTCGATTTCTGGAGATCTTCAAAAAGTTGCATATCAACATTCCATTTGCAGAAGCGTTGGTACAAATACCCAGCTATATGAAATTCATGAAAGATATTCTGTCACGAAAATGAAGATTGGGAGATTACAAGACAGTAGCATTGACAGAAGAATGCAACGCCATCATTCAGAGGAAGCTTCCCCCAAAGTTGAAAGATCCTGGCAGTTTCACCGTCATTGCACCATAGGAGAACATTACTTCAGTAAGGCTTTGTTTGATTTAGGAGCCAGTATTAACGTGATGCCTCTGTCAATTTACAGGAAACTATAGATTGGAGAAGCAAAGCCCACCTCAGTTACTCTGCAACTTGCTAACAGATCGCTCACATTTCCGAGAAGTGTAGTAGAAGATGTGCTAGTCAAAGTCGACAAATTCATTTTCCCTACAGATTTTATTGTCCTTGACATGGAAGAAGACAAAGATATTGTTAGTGTTCCTAGAACATGCCAAGGATCTAATAAGCAAGAAAAGGTGTTCATAAATTCATTATAAGTTGTGGAATTACTTACATTGAATGGATTTGAGCTTTTAAAATTTTGAATGAAGATCTCCAAGATCCAACCTTTGTGTTGATTCCAAGCTTTGAGTTGTGAATGAAGATCTCCAAGATCCAACCTTTGTGTTGATTTAAAGCTTTGAGTTGGTTTCCCTATCACCTTAGAAGACTTCTACAAGTGCTAGCTTTGTTGATTTTGCCACAAAATCAAAGAGAAAGAATGAGGAAGCTCACGCCCATATGCTTGATCTATTAGGGTTTCTTTGTGTCAAGTGTTGTGTAATAAGAGAGAGAGATGCCTTTTGGTAAAACCAATTTACCCTTTTACCTAAACAAGATGGTTGGGTAAATGGTTTCACCAAAACCATTCCAAGGTAGTTGGAAAGTTGGTGGTTTGGCATAAATGCCAACTACCCTCCCAACTACCACATGTGAAGTGGGCCCCACATTAGAATTCAAAATTCAAATGGATTCTAAGAATGTTTGCCGCGGCTCGGATTCGTTTAATTCGATTAAACGAATTTCCGTCGCTAAATAATTAAATCTAATTTAATTAAATGACGACGCCTCGTAAATATATTACGAATGTCGTTTACGAATTAATTCTAAATTAATTTGTTCCCTCGTATTAAAGTCCAACTTTAATTTCGTAATAAAATCCAATTCATATTAATATATTTGATATATAATTTTAGCCCATACTAATAATTTAAATAGAAAAATCAAATTTAAATATTAAATTTATTTCACCCGATTAATTCCAAATTAATCGCGTTCTCTCTCTTCTGAACACATTTAATCCCATTAAATAAAGCCTCAATTAATCCCAGATTAATTTTCTCTCTCTAATAAATTAATCCCAGATTAATTCTAGTTTAAGTCAACTGTCATCGGTGAATCTTTGGGAAGTGACCCAAGAGACCTCTGGATATGTTGGCAGTAAATCTGGTTATCGGACTATCCGATTAAGTGTGTACCTCGTACCACATGCTTACGAATTTAGAAGACATGGTTGGCTTCTAGCAAAGCACCGTGCCTACCCAATTCTTCAGAAATATTCTTACTAGAATATACAATCTATGTCAGGCGTAGTATATGTAGTATTGCGTATAGCGATCCAGTATCGGATGTCACGTGCTAGGCCTGGGGCTGGAATTATGTCTGCCCTGTACGAAGCACATGTCGGATGTCTGGTAACTAGTCTCTATAATCGGATGAACATGACCTAGTCATATCATCCCGATGACTGCAGTATTTAAGAGTACTAGTTCCGTATCCTACGTGACATCATCTCCATTATGACTGGAGTGATACTTCCGTCTTGACATCACACCCAATACACTACGATTCTCAATATACCCAGCCGAGGCGTACACAGAACCGGTTAAAGCCCTGGACGACCAAAACCAAAGCATATTGATTGTCGCAAGTATTAGCGGTGCAAGTCTCAAGTTAAGACCAAATACATCTACCCTGATTTCGGACTTCCATAGACACATAGTCATACTACCAATGGAATTCTGAGGGGTCTATCCAGAGCGAAGCTGTTTTCCATATCATCGGTAAAACACAACCTCCTATTACACTTGCATGAATATCCAATACCCAAATATATGAGAACTATGCTATTGTTCCCTCACAACGCGCACAAGTGTAATACTAGTCTTTTACGCATTATCGATGTCCAATCTCGATAATACTCTGACTAGGGATATTTAATGATTAATCCTTCGAGGACTGATTCTGTCTCATATCATCTCAATCCAGGAACTAATCATAAGGACCTCCTATCATTTATATATCTAGGTGATCTAATCACAAATGATAAGAGTGCAATCTCATTGTCACATAGTTAATTTGTACAACAACACCATGATCTGTACAAATAGTGACGCTATGGGTCATAATTGTCCAAAAATCTCCCACTTGGCCTATAGCCAGTCACTCGAGTGTCATACACCCGAACTATGTACGGTTCGCTCAAACTGCTGAGGAAAGGCTTTCGTCAGCGATTTGAGTGATTATTGTCTGATGTGATTTAGTTATTCGATCATCACATCGCCACGATGTATGATCCGAATGAATCAGATGAATAGTCGAAGTATATATCTGGATCATTGATGAGACAATTAATTCTTTAGCTTGTGTTGACGCCTAGCTCAGCTATTTTCAGAACTATATCTAATCTAATTAGATTTATCATCGACCCAAATGGCTTCTATTGCTGCCTCAGCCGCAGCAATAACCCGCATTTGTTGTTTATTCGGTAATAGTATCTTGCTTGGAAAATTTCTAGTTCACTGTTTCGTTATTCAAATTGTATAGTACCGTTGTTTTATCGGTTAGGAAACTTGCAGCAGTGATCCCAGTCACTTCAAGTTCTCATTCTCCATAGTTTAAGACATCATCCTTAGTTCTCTAAGATACTAACGGATGTTCTTAATATCAATCCAGTGACTATCACTTGGATTGACCTGTTTGTGACTCCATATGCTCAAAGCGTATGAGACATCAGGTCACATACATTTTTCAATGTACGAGTTCTCAGAGAGTGTTAACAACTTTAAATCTATCCCAATAGATCTTTATTCCTAGAATAAAGGTTGTTTCTCCCAAGAATTCTACGGAGAATTTTCATGAAAGCCAAGCTTTCACCGATTGTAATATGGGAATATCATTTCCAAGAAATGACAAATCATCATTATTTAGGACAGTCACTTTCAGTGCGCTTCCACTAACCTCCTTATATACACAAGAATCATTTCTCGTTTTGAATTAAATCATAAACCACTATGATTACATCAAAACGATAATTCCAAGAACCTAATGCTTGCTTCAATCCAAACATGGATCGAATAACCTGCAAACCTTGTTTGCTAGTTTTGATACGACAAAATCCTCAGGATTTTGTAAACATCCTCCAAAAGGTTTCCTTTTCAGGAAAACGATTTTTCGTTCAGCTGCCATATTTCATAAATGAAACATGCAGCATCAGCAAGCATTATCCAAATGGATTTAACGTGGCAACAAGTAAAAGATTTCGTTGTAATCAACACAATGTTGATAACGATACATTTCCGCTATAAGCCTAGCTTAGTACGTTGGTATGCTGTAATCCACGTATGTCTTCCTTGAAGACTTATATAGTACCAATAGGCACAATGCCTTGCGGTACAACAACTAGTGTCCAAACATAGTTGTTATACATGAATCCATTTCGGACTCATGGCACTTTGCCATAATAGGGAGTCGATACCTTGTATCACTTCCTCATATGTAGTCAGTTCGTCTTCCTCAATAAGATTGACATCTTTATGAGGTGAGATCAGAAACCCATACATCCCAGGTTGTTTTCTGATTCTCTCCGACTAACGCGGTTCTTATGTATTCGAAGATTGTGGTATAGTTTCATCCTTGATGAACTGTTTGTGTTCCATTAAAGAATCGGTGCCTGGAACAGTATTACTCTGATTTTTCATCGAGTTTTACTTTCCTCCCACTTACCACTGTATTTAGGTATTCCTCTTAGGAAAAACGCATGGCGAGTAACAATTACATTGTTCTCATGTGAGATGTATAAGTACTATACTTTGGTTTCCTTAGGACAACCTACAATTAGGCACTTATCCGATTTGGGTTCTAGTTTGGTATCATCCAAACATATGCCCAGCATCCCAAATCTTCAGGAGTGAGAAAACCCAGTTTCTTTCCTGTTCATATCTAATATGAAATCAGTCAAACAGATTTTCATGGAACCTTATTCAAAATAAGTATTGCACTGCTAAATGTTTATCCTTTGAAGGAAAATGGTAGCTCAGAGCGACTCATGATTAACCTTATCATGTCCAACAAAATTCGGTTTTTCTCCGTTCGGACACACCGTCAAACTGACGTGTTCCGGGAGGAGTCCTCATTGAAAGAATACTATACTCTTTCAAGTATTTGAGAAACTTATTGCTTAAGTATTTTCCATCTCGGTCTTACTGTGACGGTTTTAATACTTTAGCCGATCTGTTTGTCTACTTCGTGTCGAAACTCTAAAAGTTTCTGATTTGTGTTTCATAAGAGACACATAACCATAACGCGATGCCACATCCGTAAAGGTCACGAAATACTCATATCCACTTCTAGCCTAGCTAGATATAGGCCCACTTACGTCACTATGAACGAGGGCTAACAGATCGATGGCACTTACACTTTTACCAAGTAAAAGGTATTTTAGGTACTTTACCTAATAAACTAGATTCGTAGACATCATTTGAATGGAATCAAATCCGTCCTAGTGTCCACTCTTCAAAAGTGTGGATATACGAGTCTTGTTTAATGTGTCCCAGACAACACTGCCACAAATAAGTCTTATCTGATCAAATCAGTTTGAGCTATTTGTTCGTCATATTATATGTTTGAGATTTATTTATATTCAAAATATAAATACTGTTATTCACATTTAATGTGTTTATCTCAATATCATCTTTATAAAATAAAACACTTTAGTGTTCTAGAATATAAAGTATACTCGCAACGAGTTATACTCGATGTAGAGATAATGTTTCTAGTCAAACTAGTTACATTATAACAGTTTCCTAATTTAAGTACACATCTGAAGGGTAGTTCCTAAACTTAGGTATCTACGGTAAAACAGTGACTTTCGTCCCGTTTCTGATTCGCAGATTAATCTCAATTGAAGTCAGTATCATGCTCATAGCAGATTCTGCACATCAATGCATATTTATGTATCACACTTAGTATTTAAAATCCAATTTTAATACTAGTAGTGAACATATTTATGACAAACATATTTGAAGTCAGAGCCTTGCTCGTCTTCAATTCCTTCATGTCTGCTTTGTCCATACGGCAGTCACGCTTCAGTGATCCCATTTGCCACAGTTTAAGCAGAAATCTTGGGATATGTCATTTGTCTTCCTAGAAGACAGTAATGATTTTGCCTTTTCCCTTTTCTATATCCCAGAAGCCTTTGGCCAAGCCTTGGGTTTCTAGAATATCGAAGTAAGGTGCGCCTTGCGCTACTTGCCTTATTGCAAACTTTGGCTTTATCTCATTGAGAATAGCCATTAACTCTCCAAGAGTTATTAATTGCAATTTAATACTTCTAAGATCTAAGAATAGATCTATGAAGATCCTTCAATTTCTTCATCATACTTTCAGGATCTAATCCTTAGTTCTGATTAGGAAATTAAAGAGTCATTTTGACAAGTATAATGGATTAAGCACTAAAGTTATCATCACATGAATCTTCCAAAGATCATGCTCTACTGTTTGCTTAACTCTGGGCTTAGGCCTAATATGTTATTTTATCAAATAAAGTAACTTATTAGTTTCCAGGACCATCTTGAAATTTTATTCCCAATTTGAAAATTAAAGTCGTTTAAACATATTTTCACCCAGGATTATGTTTTAAACACTAATCTTTCAGTTATCTTGATTCCAATAGTCTAACTATCCAATCAACGATTTCGGTACAATCTAATGTAATGATACTATAGTCTAACTATATAACTAATTACATTTTATTGGTTAAAATCAAATATATATTGATTACTATAATCCAATTATATAATCAATTATAAATGATCGGTAAAATTCAAATATATTGATTACTATAATCCAATTATATAATCAACTATAAATGAAGGGTAAAATTCAAATATATTGATTACTATAATCTAATTATATAATCAACTATAAATGAAGTAGTTTGAATACAGTCCAACTGTTTAATTAAAACAACAATTAAATATTAGTCCAACTAATATATTAATTTATTGACGAAATATTGAAATGAGCGCGTATGGCAAGTATCTAAACGAAATTGCAAATCTAATACTTGCCTCCCACTATTTTCGGCGAGCCTCTAACCCTCTGTTGAGTACTCGGGAAACCTTGTTTCCTAGTGGGCTAGGATCCCGTTAAATAACACACAATCTTGACTTTGGCCAACAAATTATATGATACTTAACTAGGTAGATCTCTAAGATCAATTGGATCTCATCCAATTCCTAGATCCAGTAGGTGGACATCCAAGTCCGAAACATATATACAATATATATCCAATATATCCAATATATTTTCCTAACATTTTTCCTCTGAATCAACTAAGTCTTGGCTTTGCCACAACAAGTTATGATTCCAGTTAAGCGGGACCCATTGACATGGAAAGTTTCGTAATCAATGTCGATGGACAAGAAGTGATCTTGACTTTGGCCAACAAATCACGACTTGGACAAGACACCGATATGGAACAAAACTCTCATGATTCAAACACATCCGCAATTGACAAAGGTCTTGACTTTGGCCAACAAACCAATGCCAACTTTGGATCTTGAGTAAGAATCACTCAACGGAAGGAAAAACGTTTAATATGTTTTGAGGGTTTTTCACGTAAATTGGCAACCAATTTATTATCTTTGATTAGGTCTCATCATACACCCTTAAGCATGTATTCTAAAAGCATAATAAGGCGCGATAAATAAATTAATAATGATGTGCGAATGGATATGTCACAAATTGTTCCTAGAACAAATCACTCATTTCCTCTCCCCGGCTAGAACTATTCTAACTTCTACCCAATTACATAATACAATAAAGAAACCTCATTTACATTGAGGGGAATTGGTGAGAAGAGAAATACAAAGAATAAGGAGATAAAAAGGCTGGACACACAGGTCCAATTTAATAAATTCTAAATTTATTACAATTTCCAAAATTGCCCTCGCTCTTCTAATATTCATCCGATATACATTATTCATACAACACATTCATGTATTCATACAAAGCATGTTATTCAATCAATCTAATCCAATTAATTAATCTTTGATTAATGACCATCCAATGTTCAAACAACGATTTGATTTGCGCGAGTCCAACTCGTTTAAGAATAAATACTTAAAGTATGTATTCTTGAATTATATCGAACTACAACTATAAATCCAATTTATTTGTATTCAATACTAATTCCAATTTAATTCCAAATTAAATACTTACACTTATTTATATGCCTTAAAGACTTGGATTCCAAATCCAATCTTGATGGGTCTCAAAGGCCCAATAACATCCAATGTCATTTTAATTAAAGTCCAATGGGCTTTTTTGATTCTTAAGGCATGGGTGTAGGCACTGCATTTTTGCATGTAAAACCCGATGATGAGTCTCATTTGGAGGCACTACCTTTTAAGTCGCGGGAGCCGCGGGAAACGGACATCGGAAGGGAATCGGTATTTTTTTCGCTTGTTTAGCTTCAAGCTCGCTTATTTGACCTCCCTTTAAAATACACCCTTAGCCTTGGCCCAAAACTACACCAAGCCCAATCCAATAAATAAATTAAAACATTTAAATTAAATAACTAATTAAAATTGAAATTAAATTAAATTAAAATCCAACACAAATTAAATTAAAACAAATTAAATTTAAATTAAATCTAATTAAATCTAAATACCAAAATAAAATAGATCACTTCCTAATTAGACAAATCACTCACCAATTTTAATATATTACCCACCAAAAATATAAATATCCTTCCTTTAAATAAATATATCCCACCCAAATTACATGATTTTGTCCCCTTAATAAATTGATGCATCCATATTTAATTGATTTGTTTCATTTAAAAAACCATGCACAAACCCTAATTCCTTCCCTCTCACTATATAAATAGAACAACTTCAACCATTGGCTCAAAACTCTCTGACGGCAAAAAAATAAAAACAAAACAAAACCCTACCTCTCTTTCAACCCTACTCACGGCAACAACCCTCTTTCCCCACAATAACACCACTCACAAATACAGCCATTGACTGATCAAAACAACAAAAAATAAACCCATTCAGCCCACACCACCGACTGAAACATATAAAAAACCCTAAACACTCTATTCCCCTCTCTCGGCAGCCACCGCTTCCCTCTCCACCACACAAATAAATTGCACGCCAACAGCCCCTCATCTTGACTCCACGTGAACCAAAGCAACCCACCACTATCAAACGTCCTGCCAACGCAAACCATTCACGAAGACACTCCCAAACTGCCACTCCATTCACGAAAATAAACCCATTCATGGCCATAAATGAACCACGCATATGGTCATTCACCCACACTGAACGCAAAAACACGTGAACCAGCACCTTAGCATCAACCAGCCCCTCAACCCTAAACACATTTCATGTCCCTCTCCTCACACAGAACACGCACCTGCAGTTCACAGTCCCTAACAGCCCACTGCCCTTCATAGATCAACTACGCAGCTACCTCACCAAACCGAATAACCCTAGACAGCCCTTAACAACAAACCTTACATGCCTCAAAACTTGCTCCCTCTCGCAACCTGCACCACGCCCTCAGCCAAATAATAAATAACCAGTAACCCCTCGGCACTTCAGGCTCCAGAAACACACACTCAGCCTCACACCAATCTGCCCTCATCAATCAAACGTAGCCCTTCCACTAACGCCAAGCCAGCAGCCCCTCACATCCCTTACCTCTCGCCATCTCACAAAATCAAAACCAAAAAACCCTTAAGCCACCGATCAAACAAACAAAGCCACCTGCCCATTGCCCATCTACACAGCAAGCATCTCCCTTTTACCTCACGTCCATAGCCAGCACAAGCCAACACGTCTTCACGCCCACAAACAGCCATGCACCAGCCCTTTAACGCAAGCCACAAGTCCCAAAATCTGCCTTAAACCGCTGCCCAAATAAGTCTTAGACTGCCACAACTCACTGCCTTAAACCGCACCTCACCGCACTAAAAAACAGTCCCTAATAACCTAAATACAGTCCCCAAAAATACCCCAAAATAGTCCCCAAAAATACCCCAAAACAGCAGCCCCTGGACCTCTAAAAAAGGCAAAAACAGTAGCTTTGAAGACCTGAAACAGTAAGCAGAAACACAGAGAAAACAGCAGCCAAACGGAGGTCAAATAGCAAGCAAAATAGCGAAACAGCGAGCTAAGACGCTAAGCCAGTGAAACGGAAAAGTGAGGAGCTTTAACCCTTCCGATCTCCGCGAAACGCAAGTCCGAAAGTCGGCAAAAAAGGTTAGACCTGAGGGTATTTTTCACACTCGTTTCAGTTTTATTTTTATTATTTATTGAGTATTTTTCGCATGATTATTATGTTAAAATGCATGTTGGGCCCTTGAGTAGATAAATATGCATGTATTACGAAATATTGTATGTTGTGGCCTTAGGATAAATGAAAAATGTGTCAACTCTCGCGGTATATCAGATGGAAACCCGGACATAAATTTCATAGCCGATTCTGAATGGACGGTAGTATGATCTGTACTCGGGATACAACTCCACATACCGCTTGAGTAAACGGCACATTCTTTCATTTTATATTGCTTTGATTTATTTATTATTCGTCATTTAAATTCCGAATGTTATTTGTTTGCGCTTCTGTGTTAATCAATGTGAAATTGCATATTTACCGTCATTTTGATATCGCATGCTAGTATCACTATGATTTATTTGCATTTCTGTATTCATGAATGCTTGCCGTTATAATGATGTATTTTTGAAAGCATGCAAACTCGGACATAGGTTCTATACAAATTAGATGCAAACTTCATCTTCATGTATGTGAATTTAAGATTATTGTACACTTGGAAAAATATGTTGCTTAGGCTTGGTTAGATTATTGCATAAATCATTTTATTACAAGTGGCATAAGTAAGGGACTATTCCGAACCCAACGGTTTGAGGTCTTCCCTTGCGAGGGGTGAGTGCGGCCTTAAATCTTTGTCCCGGTTCACACCGGGTGGCGACTCTATTAATCTCCGGTTTAGTCCCCCACAGACTACTCCGTACTCCCAACCGGGCCGCGAGCCCGGGACAGCATGCGTCGCCCAGTTTCTGTGTTCCCACAGTCTGGCGACTCCACTGGGATAGAGAATCGGCCCCGAAATAATGTCTTGTAATATTATGATTTGTGCTTTAATTAACTGTGTCTACTGTGAGTTAAAATGGGTTTAATCAAAGGCATATTGTTTAGGCTGGGTAATGGTTTGGTGTCTTCCTTCACTCACTACCTTTCTAGAAGGAAAAGCTGTGAAGACACCTAGATAATCATCTACTTGTAGCCTATTGTGATGGACTAATTTGGAGGACTCGTTATTTATTCCTGACACCAAGCAATAAGAGCCTAAGAGGCTTGGGTACTTAAGAGAGCCTCGTTCCACCCTTCCTCTGGGGAATCTACAACGGGAAATCCATTTGACAATTAGTCACACACCATAACTCGTTGGCACGTACCTTAAGGTATAAAAAGGTGCGCTCACTTGGTCGCTCGAACCCTTGAGTGGGGAGGCCTAGTTGTGGGTAATCCTTCGTCAGCGAGAGTCTTTGTCCACACCCCGTAAACCCGCATGTGAACTTTAGTCGTAGAACTAATAAGAATTATCTACTAGTGCTTGTGTTTGGGAACGTGGTCGTTTGGATCCATTCGGACCTTTTGTCATGAGGTATGGGCTTGTTGGGCCATTTAAACTGGGACAAGAACATATCTTATGATGATTGGCCCAAAAGCTTCTAAAACGCCAATGGGCCATTATATGTTTGTGTTTAGGAACATTATCATTTGGATACGGTTGGACTTCTTGCCATAAGATGTGAACTTGTTGGGCCAATTAAACTGGGACGAGTTCACTCCTATGACAGTTAGCCCAAAAGCTTCTAAAATGATGATGGGCCGATTTGTGTGAAAATTTTAATGAGTTGATATATTTATTGTATCGCATGCATCTCATGCATCACATGCACCTCATGCATACATGCACCATGTTAACCCCCTTTTGTCTAAAAAGCCATCATAGATACCCGTTGGTTAGGGAAAAGGGCAGACTTATCAAAAGACCGAGCAGCACCAAGAGTACCGGCAGAAGACCTCACCCAACGGGATAGGAAACTCAATCATGCATGCATGCATACACGTACCATATTTGCATCCTTTTTGTGTTTGTTCTGTTTTGTAATAAAAGGTTTCAAAGGAGAAAAAGAGAAAGCGTCAAATGTAAGCCAACCAGAAGCAGCAACAGTACAATGTCAGCAGTCTTCAGGAATGAATCATATGGGCAAGGCCCATATCAGTATCAGTTGGGGCGAGGCCCATAGCAGTATCAGTCTGGGGGTGAGGCCCACATCAGTATCAGTCTGGGGGCGAGGCCCATATCAGTATCAGTCTAGGGGCGAGGCCCATATAGTATCAGTTGGGGCGAGGCCCATATCAGTATCAGTCTGGGGGCGAGGCCCATATTAGTATCAGTTTGGGGCGAGGCCCATATCAGTATCAGTCTGGGGGCGAGGCCCATATCAGTATCAGTCTAGGGGCGAGGCCCATATCAATATCAGTTTGGGGCGAGGCCCATATCAGTATTAGTTGGGGAGAGGCCCACATCAGTATCAGTTGGGACGAGGCCCATATCAGTATTAGTGTGGGGGCGAGGCCCATATCAATAGTATCAGTTTGGGGCGAGGCCCATATCAGTATCAGTCTGGGGGCGAGGCCCATATCAGTATCAGTTTGGGGATGAGTCCCGAGGGTCGAGGCCCACATCTGCATCGGTTTGGGGGCAAGACCCATATCAGTATCAGTTTGGGGTCGAGGCCCACATCAGTGTCAGTTTAGGGATGAGGCCCACATCGGTATCGGTTTGGGGGCAAGGCCCACATCAGCATCATGCATTCATACATACATGCATACATATCACATACATACAATTTTTGTTTTTTGTATTCGCAGGATTGTAGCGGCAAAAACCACCTCATCAAGTAACGGTTCAAAAATGAGCCACATTCTCGGACAACACGGTTCAGAAATGGACCGCTACCACAACAGAGGCCGAAAATGGCGTTCTAAAATGGAGCACACACAGCAGACGCCGAAAATGGCGCTCCAAAATGGAGCACACACACAACAGATGCCGAAAATGGCGTTCCAAAATGGAGCACACACAACAAATGCCGAAAATGGCGCTCCAAAATGGAGCACACATAACAGATATCGAAAATGGCGTTCCAAAATGGAGCACACACAGCAAATGCCGAAAATGGCGCTCCAAAATGGAGCACACATAACAGATGCTGAAAATGGCGTTCTAAAATGGAGCACACACAGCAAACGCCGAAAATGGCGCTCCAAAATGGAGCACACACAAATGCCGAAAATGGCGCTCCAAAAATGGGGCACATACATCAGATGCCGAAATTGGCGCTCCAAAATGGAGCACAGTTCTAAAATGGACCACCAGATCAACTCAGTTCGAAGCAGCAGGCAAGTCAGGTGGCAGCTGGCGAGCCAGGTAAGTGAAAATGCATTGCATAACTTTGATAGGATTGTCACTGTTACACATTACACAAGTCACATCAAAGTGGGGGCGACTGTAGGCACTGCATTTCTGCATGTAAGACCCGATGATAAGTCTCATTTGGAGGCACTACCTTTTAAGTCGCGGGAGCCGCGGGAAACGGACATCGGAAATGAATCGGTATTTTTTTCGCTTGTTTAGCTTCAGCCTCGCTTGTTTGACCTCCCTTTAAAATACACCCTTAGCCTTGGCCCAAAACTACACCAAGCCCAATCCAATAAATAAATTAAAACATTTAAATTAAATAAGTAATTAAAATTGAAATTAAATTAAATTAAAATCCAACACAAATTAAATTCAAATTAAATCTAATTAAATCTAAATACAAAAATAAAATAGATCACTTCCTAATTTAGACAAATCACTCACACAGAACACGCACCTGCAGTTCACAGTCCCTAACAGCCCACTGCCCTTCATAGATCAACTACGCAGCTACCTCACCTAACCGAATAACCCTAGACAGCCCTTAATAACAAACCTTACACGCCTCAAAACCTGCTCCCTCTCGCAACCCTGCACCACACCCTCAGCCAAATAATAAATAACCAGTAACCCCTCGGCACTTCAGGCTCCAGAAACACACACTCAGCCTCACACCAATCTACCCTCATCAATCAAACGTAGCCCTCCACTAACGCCAAGCCAGCAGCCCCTCACGTCCCTTACCTCTCGCCATATCACAAAATCAAAACCAAAAAACCCTTAAGCCACCGATCAAACAAACAAAGCCACCTGCCCATTGCCCATCTACACAGCAAGCATCTCAGCCTTTTATCTCACGTCCATAGCCAGCACAAGCCAACACGTCTTCACGCCACAAACAGCCATGCACCAGCCTTTTAACGCAAGCCACAAGTCCCAAAACCTCTAAAAAAGGAAAAAATAGTAGCTTTGAAGACCTGAACAGTAAGCAGAAACATAGAGAAAACAACAGCCAAACGGAGGTCAAACAGCAAACAAAACAGTGAAACAGTGAGCTAAGACGCCAAGCCAGTGAAACGGAAAAGTGAGGAGCTTTAACCCTTCCGATCTCCGCGAAATGCAAGTCCGAAAGTCGGCAAAAAAGGTTAGACCTGAGGGTATTTTTCACACTCGTTTCAGTTTTATTTTTATTATTTATTGAGTATTGTTCGCATGATTATTATGTTAAAATGCATGTTGTGGCCCTTGAGTAGATAAATATGCATGTATTACGAAATATTGTATGTTGTGGCCTTGGGATAAATGAAAAATGTGTCAACTCTCGCGGTATATCGGATGGAAACCCGGACATAAATTTCATAGCCGATTCCGAATGGACGGTAGTATGATCTGTACTCGGGATACAACTCCACATACCGCTTGAGTAAACGGCACATTCTTTCGTTTTATGTTGCTTTGATTTATTTATTATTCATCATTTAAATTCCGAATGTTATTTGTTTGCGCTTCTGTGTTAATCAATGTGAAATTGCATATTTACCGTCATTTTGATATCGCATGCTAGTATCACTATGATTTATTTGCATTTCTGTATTCATGAATGCTTGCCGTTATAATGATGTATTTTTGAAAGCATGCAAACTCGGACATAGGTTCTATACAAATTTAGATGCAAACTTCATCTTCATGTATGTGAATTTAGGATTATTGTACACTTGGAAAAATATGTTGCTTAGGCTTGGTTAGATTATTGCACAAATCATTTTATTACAAGTGGCATAAGTAAGGGACCATTCCGAACCTAACGGTTTGAGGTCTTCCCTTGCGAAGGGTGAGTACGGCCTTAAATCTTTGTCCCGGTTCACACCGGGTGGCGACTCCATTATTCTCCGATTTAGTCCCCTGCAGACTACTCCGTACTCCCAACCGGGTCGCGAGCCCGGGACAGCATGCGTCGCCCAGTTTCTGTGTTCCCACAATGGGCTTTGGCCATAATGGATCAAACCCAAAATGCCAAGGCCCAATAGGAATCACCATATTGCCAACTAATCAATTTAGGCCCATTAGGCCCAATTAAAATCTTTAAAGGGCCAAGTGATGTATTTGGACTTTATGGAATTGGTTTTGGGCCCAATTGGATCCAATCCAAAAGTCCAAAACCAAACTTGGTCAAACGAAGCCCATTAAGCCCAAATACACACTTTTAGCCCAATTCATAATTTAAAGGCTTATTAACATAATTATAATATTCCAAATATCACAATTATTTTAATTAAAGTGTATTAGCCATGATTAATTAATTAAACTCAATATTTCTGAAATACCAATTAACTTAATTAATCATGCTTAATCCATCAATTTATGCTCAACACAAATTGAAGCAAAACATATCATTTTCATGCTCAACATGCTCTTTGAATTTAACATAAACATTATTGAATTTGATTCTAATCTAATGAAACCAACAATCAACAATTAATCATGCATTTGAACACATCCAATGTTGTAAAAAAAAAAATTCAAAATGAGCAGTCCACTGCACTATAGATTCGGCCACACTAAGGAATTTTAAAAAATTTGATCCAATCAATATTTCTCAAATCTAATCATGCACAACTCTAAGTTAACATAATCTAAGCATGCTCAAAGCACCAATTTGAAGAAATCATATTCAAAACACAAAAGCCCCAAATTTTAGTCTCATGAACCCTAAAATTTTCTTGCTTAAAATTGGCTCTTGATACCATTGTTAGTGTTCCTAGAACATGCCAAAGATATAATAAGCAAGAAAAGGTGTTCATAAATTCATTATAAGTTGCGGAATTACTTACATTGAATGGATTTGAACTTTTAAAATTTTGAATGAAGATCTCCAAGATCCAACATTGTGTTGATTCCTAGCTTTGAGTTGTGAATGAAGATCTCCAAGATCCAACCTTTGTGTTGATTCCAAGTTTTGAGTTGGTTTCCCTATCACCTTAGAAGACTTCTACAAGTGCTAGCTTTGTTGATTTTGCCACAAAATCAAAGAGAAAGAATGAGGAAGCTCACGCCCATATGTTTGATCTATTATGGTTTCTTTATGTCAAGTGTTGTGTAATGAGAGAGAGAGATGCAATTTGGTAAAACCAATTTACCCTTTTACCTAAACAAGGTGGTTGGGTAAATGGTTTCACCAAAACCATTCCAAGGTAGTTGGAAAGTTGGTGGCTTAGCATAAATGCCAACTACCCTCCCAACTACCACATGTGAAGTGGGCCCCACATTTGAATTCAAAATTCAAATGGATTCTACGAATGTTTTCCGCGGCTCGGATTCGTTTAATCCGATTAAACGAATTTCCGTCGCTAAATAATTAAATCTAATTTAATTAAATGACGACGCCTCGTAAATATATTACGAATGCCGTTTACGAATTAATTCTAAATTAATCTGTTCGCTCGTATTAAAGTCCAACTTTAATTTCGTAATGAAATCTAATTCATATTAATATATCTGATATATTAATTTTAGCCCATACTAATAATTTAAATAGAAAAATCAAATTTAACTATTAAATTTATTTCACCGATTAATTCCAAATTAATCGCATTCTCTCTCTTCCGAACACATTTAATCTCAGATTAAATAAAGCCTCAATTAATCCCATATTAATTTTCTCTCTCTAAAATAATCTCAGATTAATTTTAGTTTAAGTCAACTGTCATCGGTGAATCTTTGGGAAGCAACCCAAGAGACCTCTGGATATGTTGGCAGTAAATCCGGTTATCGGACTATCCGATTAAGTGTGTACCTCGTACCACATGCTTACGAATTTAGAAGACATGGTTGGCTTCTAGCAAAGCACCGTGCCTACCCAATTCTCCAGAAATATTCTTACTAGAATATACAATCTATGTCAGGCGTAGTATACGTAGTATTGCGTATAGCGATCCAGTATCGGATGTCACGTGCTAGGCCTGGGACTGGAATTATGTCTGCCCCGTACGAAGCACATGTCGGATGTCTGGTAACTAGTCTCTATAATCGGATGAACATGACCTAGTCATATTATCCCGATGACTGCAGTACTTAAGAGTACTAGTTCCGTATCCTACGTGACATCATCTCCATTATGACTAGAGTGATACTTCGTCTTGACATCACACCCAATACACTACGATTCTCAATATACCCAGTAGAGGCGTACACAGAACCGGTTAAAGCCCTGGACGACCAAAACCAAAGCATATTGATTGTCGCAAGTATTAGCGGTGCAAATCTCAGGTTAAGACCAAATACACCTACCCTGATTTCGGACTTCCATAGGCACATAGTCATACTACCAATGGAATTATGAGGGGTCTATCCAGAGCGAAGCTGTTTTCCGTATCATCGGTAAAACACAACCTCCTATTACACTTGCATGAGTATCCAATACCCAAATATATGAGAACTATGCTATTGTGCCCTCACAACGCGCACAAGTGTAATACTAGTCTTTTACGCATTATCGATGTCCAATCTTGATAATACTCTGACTAGGGATATTTAATGATTAATCCTTCGAGGACTGATACTGTCTCATATCATCTCAATCCAGGAACTAATCATAAGGACCTCCTATCATTTATACATCTAGGTGATCTAATCATAAATGATAAGAGTGCAATCTTCTTGTCACATAGTTAATTTGTACAACAACACCATGATCTGTACAAATAGTGACGCTATGGGTCATAATTGTCCAACAGATATACCCATCATCCTCGGGAGACCATTCTTGGCTACAGGTCGAACTGTTATTGATGTACAAAAAGGAGAACTAACCATGAAGGTGCCGAACCAAGAAGTAACATTCAATGTTTTCAAAGCCATGAAATTCCCGAATGACGAAAAGGAGGAGGAATGTTTCAGAATTGATGTTATAGATAGTATCATCCAGAATACTGATGCAATACAACTTTTTATGAATAAACTTGAAGCTTGCATCACCAACATGACTGACAGAGAGCTAAATGATGAAATTCTGGAATGTATCGACTATCTTGATGGAGAAACTCACTTCAGAACAACACCACATATGGAAAGTTTGGAATTACCGAAAAAGTATCAATTTATCATTTATATCATTTATCTACACTAGACATTAGGAAATTATAAAACAAAAAAGTATCAATTTCTCATCAAAATTGAACATTTAAGTTGTTGGTTTATATGGTCGGATCGAAACTAAAATGACTTAGACTCTTAAAACATTACGGGTTAAGAAATCATAATTGTAAAAATGCATCAAATAATAAGAAAACGTCAAAGTTAAGGCCTGAAAAAACCCCCCAAGCTCTTTCGGATCTTTCCCACAGCGTTCTCCTCGGAACACAAGTACGGCCTTTGGAAGATTTATCCCATTTCCAATGTAACGGCCGACAATTTCCACTACTATTACACCATGAGACGAGTGATTACATAATATAAAATTATGGTTGGACACATATACACTCTTGAGATGACCTTGGGAACAATTAGTAACTCCTCGAAATTTCGATACGAAATTGTACGATGTACCACTCCGGATAGCCCATGGTATTTAGGCCTTAAATTTCTCATATGAACTCCGATTTTTATGAATTATATATCATCGGAAATCTGAGATCAAGACCTACAACTTCCATGTTGAATAGTTTTCCCAATTCAAATTAGAAATAGGTCAAAAATACAGGTCAAAAATCTGGGTGAATAGTGTCACGGACCCATCTAGAAAAATCTCAAACTTTCTCAATTTTTCCAAAATTTTCTTCATTAATACAAATTAAAAATAGCCCCTAGTATAAAAAGAGGAACTATTTGAGCATCCCTAAATTTGGAAGAGAAAGAAGAAAAACGTAAAAGAATAGGAAGAGGGAAAGAAGGAAAAGAGGGAAGAATGAAGAATAATAAGCAAAGAAGAGAAATAAATATTGAATCTCCATGAGTTAAAAAGAAGATTGGCAATAATTGAGGGCTTAGAGAGTGAAGGAAATCAAGAAGAAGAAGGTAAGGAAACTTGACCCAAAACTTAGATTGTTAGATTTTGAAAGTATGATGATAGAATATGACTATTAGTATGTCATGGATTGCATTTTGGTAATTAATAAGTAAAGAAAATGATTGTAGAATTGAGTGTCCAAATTTTGAAAATCTTAAGGGTTTAGCTAAAAATAAGAATAATGAGATTAAAGAATTATTTGAGGATGTTAACTTGGTTTAGAATATGTGAAGATGAAGTAATGAGATGGATTGTATGTTGGTTCTAGTATGGAAGTATTGGTGATGTATTTGGGTAATAGACTTGAGGAAGCAAGTTTAGAGTCCTGGAAAATAGACTCGCATCATGACGTGTAGAGATCTCCGTCACGACGCATACTATGAAAGTTATGAAGATTTTTTCTGATTTCTCCGCATCGTGACGCGCAGAGACCTGCGTCACAACGCGCACTGGGAATTTTCGGGCAGTCATTTCTGGAATTGTGAGCGTCGCGACGTGCAAGGTTTTACGTCATGATGCATGGTCATGAACTTCCCCAAATCAGTTTTAAACCATTCCAGTTTCACCCTAGTATGCTAGGGGCAACCCTAAGGGTCTCGTATAAGCTCGTATGCATATATTACATCATGATATAAGTACGATATGCCTCGGAGTGAAAGCAACTACTTGAACAAGTAAACTTAGCTTGATTCCGATATATATATTCTTCAGTCCATCTTCTAATCGAGATTATCAATTATAGATCATCGCATGAACCATAAATTTCTTCAGCGAAGTGAAGTAAGGCTAGCGGGACTCCAAATCAGCGAGTGGACCTTTCTTTTCAATGTTGATTTATTTAATTATTTGACTCAAGACTTACTTTTGAGCATTTTAGGGCGGTAGCCAGATTTTATATCAGTTGTTTTAAGAAATAGCATGATTCTAAAAGATAAACATTCTTATATGATGAGTTTTTGAAAGAATGATTTTAGAACTTAAGATTTATGATTTTCAAGGCATGGGGGAAAAATCCACCTCAGTATGTAACTTGATTCAGATATGGAATTGATGACGAGAACATGTGCATATGTAGAGGGCTGGGGGGACGGCGATACGTAACGCCACCATATCCTAGTTCAGGACTAGGGATGACAGATGCCCCTAGATCCTAGATTCAGAGCATGGAGGGTAGCATAGATCTTCACCCCCAGTTATAGTTCAATGGCTTGGGGGATGGCGATATGTAACGCCCCAAGACCACTAGTTTCAGGGACAGGTAGTGGCATGCTTTGGGGGACGGTGATACGTAACGCCTCAATGTCATGGATTTGCACTCTTGGCTCTAGTTAGGTGTATGGGGGAAGGCGATACGTAATGCCCCCATGTGTCAGGTTTTTCAGAGATATTTTTCAGAAAAAGATATTTCAGAATTAGTTTTCAGAGACAGATTTTCAGAAGAGATAGTTTCACAAAAAATAAAAATTTCTAGAAACAAAGTTTATAAGAAACTTTCAGAAAAGCATATTTCAGAAAAGTTTTTCAGAAAGAAAGAAAGTTTTTTTCATTTAATGAAACAGATTTCAGAAAGGATAATTTGAGATGAATTGGGTTTTAGAACCATGTATTTTCAAAGGCATTTGAGTACCTATTTTTTAAACTGTCCACACACTTAGATCGTTCAAACGATCTAACCCCCCCTCCACTCTCAATTTCTCTATTTCGTAGGTATTCTCGGAGGACGAGCTCGAGAGGATGGATACTGATGGAAGTCACTAGAGGGTTTGGTCCATCAGGTCAAGTCAGAGAGAGATGGTCCAGTTAGAGTCAAAGACAAGTCATCTATCAGTCATTGATATTGTGTTAGTCGTTGTATGTGTTTAAAAATGTATATCTATAAAGTTATAAAAGCAAGTGTTATTGAATATACAGTTTTTAATGTTGAACTTCCATATCATGTTGTCAAGTTTGGGAAACGGTCCCATACATAAGATTTTGGAATGAGAAAGAGTATCAGTGTTGTTCTCAGTTAGAAAGTCAGTGGCTCAGTGGGATAGTACGCCTATTCCCTGCGGTAGCATCTCCCATATCGTGGATGTTACATCCAATTAATTTCTGACACTTATAAGAAACCCTAAAATCCTTAAACCCCTTGAATTAAATTTCACCGTTTTACATAGACTATAAAAGGATATTTTTTCCTATTCCTGCACAAATTAACATCATGTATTTTACTTTCCCTCTAATTGTTCTTCCTTTGGACAGCCGAAAAGCAGACGGACAATTACTGCAACAAGTGGAGACCACAACAAATATTGATAACTTACAACATGTTAACGTTCTTTTACCAAAAGGTTTAATATTTGTTGGATTGCCAATGTGAGTATCGAACTCATATTTTGGCTCTTTTGGATCCTAAAAAAATATTTTTAGGCCCGATGTGATTTTGCATACAAGGTGGCCCGTTGATATTTAAAAACATTTGGCCCAATTATCATGAGATGTAAACTTGTCCCAGTTGAAAATGCCTAACAAGTTTACATTCCACGGCAAGAAGTCCAAATAACTTCAAATGATTGGGTTCCTAGGAGTTCATTTCCTTCCTAGAATTCATCCTTACAATTCCCCAATTTTCATAAGGGTGTCCTCATAAGAGACTCATCATTGAGCTATGCATAAAAAATACAGTGTCTACAAATATCCATGCATGTTGTGTGTGTGTGTGTGTGTATACATACAGGAAAATTACATGCATCACCTCGTTTAAAATGGGGACAAACAACCACAGTCATTCTAACCATCTATTCTTTATAAACATGGGTTCAAAACAAACATTGATAAACATCATCAAACGAAGAACATCAACCTTTCACTTTAAAATCGTTAAACATAAAAAAATTCAAAAACCATTTTCCTTATAAAACCTTTCCAATCGTCCATGTCCAACTCAACCGGAAAAAAATATAACAAGCATCAAATATTTGATTCACGTGCTAAGACCGGACAATGAACGAAACAAGCTCATGTTAATAGAGGGTAGCGGGTTGGTCCACTGCAATTGGACAAAGCCCTATACAAGCATCACGATGAATTCAAAAACTATAGAACCATAAAAACATAATATAAGCGTCGTGGCGGAAACATATCATATGATGTCATGTCATAAACGAAATCAGATGTATCTCTTTCAAAATATAATTCCTTCGAAATCATTCTCTCTTCAAAACATTAGGTGTGTCATAGTCAAAGTCAAGTCTTTTGAAAACGGAAATGGAACGAATGCTCATCATTTAAAATTGTCCCCTTATAAACAAATTTTTCAAAAACTGATCAAGTGTCTACTGCCCGAGTCACGCGCCCTGACCTGAATGTGTACGAACATGACTATATCGACAGAGTAATAGGTGACCGGCGTAATCACACACGTATAACGCAAGCGCACGTATCGTTCAAGTAGTATAAAAATATCGATCCCACGAGGACTTAATATCTAAACTATTAATTTTATGAGGTCAAATGATTACTAATATCTAACAAGTTGATTGATTGATTAAAATGATGACGATTCTAAATTTAAAAACAAGTAAATAAAATGGTTCGAAAGTAGGTTGGTGGAAAAATCCAAATTTATAAAAAAAACTATCCAGGGTTGTGATTAATTACAATATTATTTAGAAGATGAAGTGGTTATCTTAAAGTTGGGTAATATATTGATTTATTAACCTGGAACACTAATTTATGTAAAAGCCTCTTCCGATGGTCAATTTCAAATACCTAGTATAATCCAATTGAACCATATGTCTATGTCAACCAAATTACCTAGATTCATTAAGATTAAGTTCCAATTATGGCTACCCCCGCCCGACAGGTATATTCCTATCCTGTAAGGAAATCTATTAAAAGGGTTATCTATCCTCAAGGAAGATCGTGGGTTATTGAGTCTAAGGTCTTTAAACTTAAAATCCCTATGTCTAGTTCATTTTAAGTTTACCTAATCAATTTTATTAATGGCCAGTTAATAAAAAGCATTAAGATTAAGACTCAATAAATAAATCTTTAAATTACCCAACCTATAATCTAACCCCTTATAAACTGGTTATATTGAAATTCATCACAACCCTAGATACTAACTTAGTTACAATACATAGCTATGGCTAATGAAAACTTAAAAGACATAAAAAAAAATGCTAAAAAGTAACTGCGAGAAAGTAAAAGCGGGAAAGTAAATGAAAATAAACTGCCAAGATAAAAGGAATTACTTTTACTATTTACTAACTTAGATATCTCCCTTAGTATAACATAATCACTTGTGAGATTAAAACCAACCGACCATATAGGCGCGTACCCTGATTAAGTCAAGTTAAGTCCGACCAGCCATAAAGGCGGTAAAATTTGTCCATGAACTGCCATGTAGGCAATAAAGAAATAACCAGCCATAAAGGCGGAACCAAAATTAAATACCAACCGACCAATCTGGCGGTATCCTTGCTTAGTCAGGTTTAACAGTTTAAATTAAATAGCCCACCGACAATATAGCGATATTCCTTTTTAAGTCAAATTTTAGAATAGTGAATATGTTGTGTCTAAGGGAGATTAATCTAAGATAGTAACAGTAAAAGAATTACCTTTCACCTCGGCAGAGGGAAGTTACCTCCTCATGGTTGAAAAATAAAAACTGAAAAAGTAAAGAAATGAAAGTGTTATGCGTAAAGTAAATTACGGAAAGTAAAACTGAAAAAGTAAAGAAAAGAAAGTGCGAGAGTGAAAATTAATTACTGAAAACTAAAAATAAACAAACTAGATACAATCTTTTTATTTTTTCATTAAGGATTTCAAAGAAGAAAGTATGAATATTACAAATGAAATGGCTTGGTATTTATAGGCAAAATTTTGCCACCATCAAATCATCAATCAATTTCTCCACCAAATCCATTATTAATTTCTCCACTAATTACTCCACCAAATCCATAATTGCTCAACTAATTGCTTATCTTGTTTGGTGGTGATTTGATAATTTTTATTAATTATTTATTAATTAATATTTTGCTTTGAAAATGATTGATAATGACTTTTAATAATTACACTCCACACACTTATGGATGGTTCATCAATTTCGGTCTTGCAATCATCAGAATTTGAAAATATTTTTCTTTCAAAGTTGTAGATCTTTGAATCTTCTTTAATCTGGAACTTGAATCAGCTCAATCCGATATCTGAGTAAAACGTTATGCCCAAAATACGACAGATGCGCAAAACTGGAATTTCCAAAACTGCACTTCGTCAAAAACTCCCTTTCAAATTTCCAATCTCCAAAATTAATATATCAAGTCCAATAATTGCCCTTATTTGATCCACATTTCGTCCTAAATGATTTCATTGAGTCCCGATATTATTTTATCTGCAAAATAAAATAAAACATATCAAAACGTTCACCAAACCCGAGAAACTAAACAAAATATTAAGTAAAAGGGGCGGTAAATATTGATATATTTTCCGCTCATCACACCCCCAAACCTAACATTTTGCTAGTCCTCGAGCAAAACAACAAAATAAAATTAAAATTAAACTAAGCCACTTTCGTAGGGATCACGGTTGCATTTAGCGTATGCAACAAGCCTTTAAACCCCTAGGTGTCCCTAGTGGACGAGTTGTAGTCTCGTGAGGGTTTACAAGCAACGATACCCACAAACGTTTTACAAAAGTAAAAAGTTAGTTAAAACTAATGCACACAAAAGCAAAAAGACAAGAGAAAAGAGAATAAAGAAGTTAATGACTAATCAAGTGAAACTTCTACTCCAAGTTACTAGTTGTTTTGTTTCTTTCTAAACTACCGAATAAGTAAATTCTCCGATTATATTTACCATTCTCCATATACACAGCCAGCAAAATATTAATCAACTCATTTTTGCTCACAACAGTCACAAGTGCAATTGATAAGAGAATAATATTTTTGTCCTAAGGTTCTATTAGATTTCACACCTTTTTATAGTAATGGAGTAAAATTTTTTTTTTGATTTTTCTGATTTTTTCTTTCTTTTTTTCTCTATTTTTTTTATTTATATACATATCTTCTGTCTATGTAGCGAGCTTTGGGTCGGTGGCTCCCAAACCAGTTGGCTTTAGGGCACCAGTGTTAAGACACCCCTACGGACTTAATTACCCGACATTAGATATAAATATTTTTGCAACATCCTTGATCCATGTAGCGAGCTTTGGGCCAGTGACTCCCAAATCAGTTGGTTTTAGGGCACTGGGTGTTAAGACACCCTTACAGACTTAATAACTCGGATCTCAGACGTTTTTTTTTTTTTTTTTTTTTTTTTTTTTTTTTTTTTACTCCATCACTTTTTTTGAGATGCTTCCTCCAATTAAACTATAGCACTGAATATTACAAATTTTCAATTTTAGCTCATGACCGTGTGTTACCATGTATGTTGATAATACCTGCCAACGGAGCATATGAAGATCCATTTTAGTCAGCTTTATGGAGAATTCAGAAATTAAATAATTCAAAAGGAAATAAACAAAAATTAACTTGTTTCGAAATAGGTTTGAGATACGTCTCAGGAGTGGAAATTTCTTACTCGGCTATCTCTTACCAATTTCACCTTTTTAGTCAAAATAAAAACACAAAAATGCAAAATATTTTTGTAATTTTTGAAAATTTCAATTTTTTTGTTTTTTTCGAAAAATTTTGAACTTAAAATAAAAACAACATACGACTAAAAACAAGATATTAATCAGCTAATTCCCTCCCCCAAACCTAAATGAGACATTGTCCCCAATGTCTTAAATAGTAGAAGAAGAGTTTAGACGATAATACCTGGTTAACTGAAATCTACAGGAATTTAAAGGTTAAGATCCAGATTAACCACGTCTCTTACCACGATCGTCCCCAGACCAATTTATCTTGAAATGATAGGGTCAATTTGTGTTTCATATGCTATGAGTTGGTCAATTAGATCCGGAGCGGTTCTGGCAGTAAATAGAAGTTCTTTAAAAGGTTTTGATATGAACCCATTCCTCCGTGCATCATCAAGAAACACACAAAGAAAATCATAAAATCCATCAACATTGTACAGCCCAATGGGTTTCTGGTGTATGTTCAGGTTCGCCCAAGATAGTACAATAAAAATTTCTTCCAATGTACCCAAGCCACCTGGCAAAGCAATAAAAGCATCAGCACGGTTAATCATTTCTACCAGTCGTTCAGACATACCTGGCACGATCAGTTCCTCCCCGTTTGATGTTTCAATAAGATTTGCCTCTGCCAAGGGTTTTGGGATGATTCCCAAAACATGACTGCCTCCTTCCTGTACAGCCTTTGAAACGATCCCCATTAATCCAAGATTGCCTCCGCCATATATTAAGTGCATATTTCTTGCAGCTAAGACTCGACCCAATTCTTGTGCTGCTTCTATGTATTGTGGTTTAGTACCAACACTACACTACCGCAAAACACACAAATGTTTTCAACTCGTCTTCTTGAAGTGGCTTCCATTTTTATTTTTTCTTTCTTAACTCTGGATGACTTCAAAGGTTCAATGATGAGTTGAATTTATAATACCTGAAAGGGGTGAGTAAAAATAGCACAAGTATCTTCCAAAGGACGATTAGTAGAACAATAGTAAAATAGATCGTGATAGTTAAAAAGGTCTGGATCCTGTCGGAGAAAATAAAAGAAAACAACAAAACAAATCACAATTATTAGAAAAAGACAAAGGATATAATATGTACAAGAAAAGTAACGGCTTGATTGACATCTATGCGTCAGGGACAAGCTTCCCATCCAATTTTCTTATAAATTGGCAAACAGGGTCTTTTTGAGTCAGATTCCCAAGACTTAACTGTTGTCTTTCTTTTAGAAATTGTGTATGTAATTTGCGAATGGCTATATGAACATATCCACTGGGATGCATCTCAAGAGTCGAAGATAGATCATCTAAAGACTCCTTACTCAAGCCATCCCTAATGAATTTAATTTTGTCTTCGCGATTATCAGACACCATTCCTAAAGAACGACAACGAGTATTACAATTCCAACGTGCACATTTGAAACAAACACTCATTTTCTTTGCTCTCTACGTTTCTTTGAATATGTGCTTCTTCCAAATCCAGGCAAATAAGAAGTACAAGAATCAGAATATTCACCTGCTAATCGAACTCGTGCTTCGATTACCCAACAAATATCAGTAGGAATACCTTTGATCATCAATAGTCTCATCCGTTCCAAGCGAGCTTTGTAACTTTCATCAGAGATTTTTGAGGGAGAGAAGGAAATTGCTTGTGAAGATTTACGAGAGCTTCTTCCATCTTAATCTGCAAAAACTAAACACACAAAATTAAATCACACAAAATCACAATATATACACAAATTGCATGGGTTGCCTCCCTGCTAGCGCTAAGTTTAAAGTCGTCAGCCAGACGTGACTTCTCGAACGTTAAGCTAGATCTGAAAGTGTAACACTTTCTTTTTGTCGCTCAAATGATTCTCCCCAGTAGTGCTTGACACGCTTGTTTTTAACCTTGAAAGTTTTGTTAGCGTCAGGATCATGTATCTCAACGGCTCTATTTGGTAAAACTTTGGTGATCACAAATGGACCTGACCACCGTGATTTTGGCTTCCATGGGAAGAATTTCACCCTTGATTTGTTTAACAGTACCTTCTACCATGGTTCCAGTTGTATGCGCACTAACTTCTCATCATGTCTTTTCTTGCCCTTTTCTTTGTATAATTTGGCATCTTCAAAAGGCTGATTGTGAAATTCCTCCAATTCATTGAGCTGGTGGAACTTTTTCTCTTCTGTTGCTTGTAGTGCAAGAATTGGCTCCTTCAGTGCAAAAGACGCTTTATCTTTAGACTCTACAGGCAATTGACATGTTTTAAGTTTATCAGTAGAACTTTGCATTGCATTGGAGTTCTGAATGGTACTGTGTATCACATCGAGTTTGAAACATTCCTTCTTCTTTTCATCATCTGGGAAATTCATGGCTTTGAAAACATTGAATGTTACTTCTTGGTCCTGTACCCTCATGGTTAGTTCTCCTTTTTGTACATCAATAATGGTTCGACCTGTAGCCAAGAATGGTCTCCCAAGGATGATTGGTACGTCTGCGTCTTCCTCCATATCAAGGACAATAAAATCCTGCTGGGAAAATGAATTTGTCAACCTTGACCAGCACATCCTCAACTACACCTCTTGGAAATACGAGCGTTCTATCAGCAAGTTGTAGTGAGACTGATGTTGGCATTGTTTCTCTCCAATCTGTAATTTCCTGAAAATAGAAAAAGGCATCAAGTTAACACTCGCACCTAAATCACACAAAGCCTTACCAAAGTTATGTTCTCCTATGACGCAAGGAACAGTGAAATTGCCAGGATCTTTCAACTTTGGGGGAAGTTTCCTCTTGAATGATGGCACTGCATTCTTCTGTATGATGCTACTGTCTCGTAATCTCCCAATCTCCGCTTTCGTGAAAGAATATCTTTCATGAATTTGGCATAGGTGGGCATTTGTTCCAACGCTTCTGCAAATGGAATGTTGATATGCAGCTTTTTGAAGATCTCCAGGAACCGAGAAAACTTCTTGTCCAATTTGTTCTTCTGAAAACGTTGAGGAAAAGGTGGAGGTGGAGTGATCTGTTCTTTTTCCTTTGCTTCTTTTTCCTCCATTTGTTGCTTTGTTTCTTTTGGAACTTCCTCAGCAGCTGTTTTGACTCCAACATCTTTGTTGATTTCAGTACCGCTTTTAACATGATGGCATGACATTGCTCATTCCCCATGTTTCTTGGATTTGGCTCTGTGTCGCTAGGAAGGGTACCTGGCGGTCTGTAACTCTGAGTATTGGCTAGTTGTCCGATTTGATTCTCTAGTATTTAATAGAAGCTGAATGGCTTTGAAATATAGTGTCATATCTTGCTGCTTGAGAGTCGTGTTTTGCTTCCATCTTTTTCAAGTAAGTCAACACTTCTGTTATTCCTGATTCATTGTCTGCTCCTGGCCTTTGTTCTGTTGCTGGAATTCAGGTGGATAGTTCTGCTGTTGGCCTGAATTGTTGCTCCATGAAAATTAGGATGATTCCTCCACCCTGGGTTGTAGGTGTTGGAATATGATTGTTCCCTTGTCTGTTGAAATTGTTGACATAATTCACCGTCTCTTCATGTTGGTTTGGTTCTGGTGCTCCTCCATATGGTGAACTTGTGGATCCAGTGATGTTCACAACTTGCGTGCTAAGTGTTTCTAGACATTTGCATATCTGATCCAGCCTGGTATTCATTGCTGTGCTTGCTCCAACTTCATAAATTCCTGCAATTCTTTGGATCATGCTCCTTCTGTTGGCCACAAGGAATTGTTGTTGGCCATTTCTTCGATTAGGTCCCAGGCTTGATCTTCTCTTTTGCCATCAAGGCTCCTCCAGCAGCAGCATCGATTGTGGTTCTCATTATTCCAGAAAGTCCATTATAGAATGTTTGAACTTGTAGCCACTTTGGAATTTCATGGTGAGGACATTTCCGGAGTAAATCTTTGTACCTTTCCCAAGCTTCGTACAGAGATTCTGAATCTTGCTGCACAAAGGATGTGATGTCATTCCTCAGCTTTCCGGTTCTGGCTGGTGGAAAGTACTTTGCAAGAAATTTGGTGGCTAAAGTGTTCCAAGTTGTGATAGAACCTGGTGGTAGTGAATGTAGCCAAGCTTTAGCTCTGTCCTTCAAGGAGTATGGAAAAACTCGCAGTCTCACTGCTTCTTCTGATGCTCTGTTGTAGTTAAAAGTGCTGCAAACTTCCAGGAAGTTGCTGATGTGGGAATTAGGATCTTCAGTTGCATTCCCCCCGAACTGAACTGAGTGCTGAATCATCTGAATGCATGTTTTGATGTCACACGCATTTGCTGGTAAGGGAGGAAGTACAATACAGGAAGTGAGGCCATCTACCACCAGAATGGTTCTGTCTCGAATGGGAATTGGTGGTGCAACCTCCAAAGGTTCAGGTTCCATGTTAACAATTGCTTCTTGGCCTTCTCGCCTTTCCCTTCTCAACTGTCTGATGGTTCTTTCAATCTCAGGGTCAAGCGGATGGATTTCAAAGCTTCTGGCTCGTCTCATTAAATGTCTGAGAACCTGCAACACAAGAAAACAAAAACAATAAGTAAAAAGAAAAATAAGATACAAGTAACGAAACTAACCCGTAAACTAATAATGAAAGATAAATAAGTCCCCGGCAACGGCGCCAAAAACTTGACCGGCGTAATCACACACGTAAACGCAAGCGCACGTATCGTTCAAGTAGTATAAAAATATCGATCCCACGAGGACTTAATATCTAACTATTAATTTTATGAGGTCAAATGATTACTAATATCTAACAAGTTGATTGATTGATTTAAAATGGTGACGATTCTAAATTTAAAAACAAGTAAATAAAATGGTTCGAAAGTAGGTTGGTGGAAAAATCCAAATTTATAAAAAAAACTATCCAGGGTTGTGATTAATTCCAATATTATTTAGAAGATGAAGTGGTTATCTTAAAGTTGGGTAATATTGATTTATTAACTTGGAACACTAATTTATGTAAAAGCCTCTTCCGATGGTCAATTTCAAATACCTAGTATAATCCAATTGAACCTTATGTCTATGTCAACCAAATTACCTAGATTCATTAAGATTAAGTTCCAATTATGGCTACCCCCCGCCCGACAGGTATATTCCTATCCTGTAAGGAAATCTATTAAAAGGGTTATCTATCCTCAAGGAAGATCGTGGGTTATTGAGTCTAAGGTCTTTAAACTTAAAATCCTATGTCTAGTTCATTTTAAGTTTACCTAATCAATTTTATTAATGGCCAGTTAATAAAAAGCATTAAGATTAAGACTCAACAAATAAATCTTTAAATTACCCAACCTATAATCTAACCCCTTATAAACCGGTTATATTGAAATTCATCACAACCCTAGATACTAACTTAGTTACAACATAGCTATGGCTAATGAAAACTTAAAAGACATAAAATAAAAATGCTAAAAAGTAACTGCGAGAAAGTAAAAGCGGGAAAGTAAATGAAAATAAACTGCCAAGATAAAAGGAATTACTTTTACTATTACTAACTTAGATATCTCCCTTAGTATAACATAATCACTTGTGAGATTAAAACCAACCGACCATATAGGCGGTAACCCTGATTAAGTCAAGTTAAGTCCGACCAGCCATAAAGGCGGTAAAATTTGTCCATGAACCTGCCATGTAGGCAATAAAGAAATAACCAGCCATAAAGGCGGAACCAAAATTAAATTACCAACCGACCAATCTGGCGGTATCCTTGCTTAGTCAGGTTTAACAGTTTAAATTAAATAGCCCACCGACCAATATAGCGGTATTCCTTTTTAAGTCAAATTTTAGAATAGTGAATATGTTTGTCTAAGGGAGATTAATCTAAGATAGTAACAGTAAAATTACCCTTTCACCTCGGCAGAGGGAAGTTACCTCCTCATGGTTGAAAAATAAAAACTGAAAAGTAAAGAAAGGAAAGTGTTATGCGTAAAGTAATTACGGAAAGTAAAACTGAAAAGTAAAGAAAAGAAAGTACGAGAGTGAAAATTAATTACTGAAAACTAAAAATAAACAAACTAGATACAATCTTTTTATTTTTTCATTAAGGATTTCAAAGAAGAAAGTATGAATTTTACAAATGAAATGGCTTGGTATTTATAGGCAAAATTCTGCCACCATCAAATCATCAATCAATTTCTCCACCAAATCCATTATTAATTTCTCCACTAATTACTCCACCAAATCCATAATTGCTCCACTAATTGCTTATCTTGTTTGGTGGTGATTTGATAATTTTTATTAATTATTTATTAATTAATATTTTGCTTTGAAAATGATTGATAATGACTTTTAATAATTACACTCCACACACTTATGGATGGTTCATCAATTTCGGTCTTGAAATCATCAGAATTTGAAAATATTTTCTCTTTCAAAGTTGTAGAGCTTTGAATCTTCTTTAATCTGGAACTTGAATCAGCTCAATCCGATATCTGAGTAAAATGTTATGCCCAAAATACGACAGATGCGCAAAACTGGAATTTCCAAAACTGCACTTCGTCAAAAACTCCCTTTCAAATTTCCAATCTCCAAAATTAATATATCAAGTCCAATAATTGCCCTTATTTGATCCACATTTCGTCCTAAATGATTTCATTGAGTCCCGATATTATTTTATCTGCAAAATAAAATAAAACATATCAAAACGTTCATCAAACCCGAGAAACTAAACAAAATATTAAGTAAAAGGGGCGGTAAATATTGATATATTTTCCGCTCATCAATAGGCCAACCATATTTTGATGAACATGAGCCCATAACAAGCGCCGCAACAGAAAAAATAATCATAAGTCACAAACACATGAAAATAAGAGTCAAGCGTCGAGACGGAAATATACCATCAAGCGTTTCAACGGAAATATATTGTTAAGTCATAAAATATAAAACGTGAATAAAATATCGAGGCGGAAATATTTTCTTTATCATTAATGGTCAAAATCAAATTATCTGAAATATTCATTTTTATCAAAAATATTTTTTAATCATATTTTCAAATTCCACAGTATCAAAACATAAGTCAAAATAACAAAGAACGTGGATATAATATCAAAGAACGTGGATATCATAAAACAAAAGTATCATAAATACGAAAGAGAGAAGTAACCACTCACATATCAAATGTATCACAAAACACATTTTCATTCATCATTATTCAACCAGAAACTCACCGATCGGGCACATCAGGCAATACATTACAAAGTTATCTAGCATTGTCAAACGACTCGTACATCAGAACATATTATAATATATCACATGCAATCAATGACATACTTTTAACTATGTTTCTATATATATGTGTGTGTGTATATATATATATATATATATGCGGGCTCGCACGCACACATATATGTATACCCATAACATACTATTATGCGCCATTAAACCAAACCACACAAACCTGTGGCTTTAACCGACCCAAACCCGTGGTGGGTTAGTTAATTTAATCTATCCATATTCTCTATATAACTACACACATGCACACTCATATATTTCCACTCTCTTCATATATCATAGTTTTAAACAAATCAACCAACTTATCTCGCCCACCATCTCACCGCTCTCGTTTTATCTAGAACATGCCAAGTATCTATAGACATTTCATACATTATTTCCTTCGAATAGTATCAAATCTTTCAATTATAATCTTCAAAATCAAATATCCCTAGCTATACCTAAACGTCGAATTCAAGACATGACCTCATCCCCGCACACTTTAAAAAGAGTACAAGTACACACTATCATCGAACTTATGACACCTCACTTCATATTCAATAATCAAAGACAATTAACTTATAATCTAGAAAGCAACGAAACTATAATTCATTTTGTTCTTAAACGATTATATTCATACCCATACAAATATATATAGATATATACATACATAATTATACCCAAATAACCATTATTATAACTATCGAGTACGTAAGTCAAGACATCAAATACTCGTAGCATAGGTTACTTGATCTTGCCGAAAACTCCGAATCGAAGTACTTGAGGTTGTAAGCCTCACTGTTGATCCTGCACTCTTGCTCCATTTTTTTCTTTATGTTTGTTGATGGATGATTTTCATCTCAGGGGCAGTATCGGGATAGTGCTCCCGGGACAATCTTCCTTCAACCTTTAATTTATTTGGTTATGAGGAGACCAAAAACAAACTTGACGAATAACAAGAAACACACAAGAAAATCAAAAAGAGAAGATTTAACGTGGTTCGGTGGATTTTGTCCAACCTACGTCCACGGTCACGAAATGGGGTGGGGGTTCTTTTTATTACTTAACTGAGCTCGACCGACCTGTTTTAATGAAGGCCAAATAAAAAACCGAGCAGGTTGTTTTTCTTTCTCTATTTCTTACAAGTTTGTGTTTTGTGAAAAATTTGGTAACCCTTACAAATGTGGTCTAACTCCCTTTATATATTACTCAATCTGTGACACTGTTCCCGTCTCTTTATGATGTCAACCTTGAAGATTTGTAGATTTTCAGCGATTTGAAGGGTTCTCTTCCCCATTCTGTCATCGCCGAAAGTAAACCCTACCCTATGAACTCCTGTCACATCATGCAGTAAAGGTGCACCATCAGACTCTTTTCATTAATGATGACAGCCTGTTTGAATTTTGGATGTGAGAGTTTTTGGAGGGAAAAGTCAGGCAGCCCTAATCCCACATCGGTCGTTATGAGGTCGGTCAGATAATCTACCAAACTACCCGAACTACTCCCGACCTGATCCGAAATATCCGACCCATTTTCCATGGTACTGGATGTAAAAAAAAAAACTGAAACTGAGCTACCGGGCTTCTGACGTGGCCGGTCTCTACTCTGCTGTTGTCGGTCTGAGTTGTCCTGACTGTAGGACCTATCTTCCGTGGCCGGTCTCTACTCTGACACGGTCAGCCTCTAAGAGTTTATCCACGTTGTGTTTTCTGGATGAGGGGATCTTCCCTATTTACTCTTACTGAACTGCACAAAAGACTTAGCCGCAGAAATCCTCATCAACAATGTTCAACCATAGTGTCCTTTACTCTTCTTTGAACATTTCAACCAATACAAGCCATAATCATAATCTAAGTGTTCATCTATTATCATTAGACAATTAAACTTTCTCCAAAGTACACAAAATTTTCATCACTTACATCCATTAAGGTTCAGCCATACTAGGAAAACTCCATCTTTAAGCTATTCAACCTTGTATTCAATCAATGCATAATATCACATTATATTCATAATAAATTCTTTGCACAAAATGGTAAAAATCAGACTTCCTCCCCACTAGACTTTCGGCCAAAGTGACTTATTTAGTTGTTTGAAAATTTCAAGCAAGTTCAAGCTTAATCCTTGACATATTATCATCAACTACATCATTTATTACCCTAGAATTAGTACCCATCCCAAATAAACTCAAATAACTCCAATTTTTTCATTGATTCTAACAAAGAGAGGAAAATCACACATGCGTCAGTTCGAAAATAAAAGAAATGAATGAGTTATTTTGTGCTTTTGAAGAGAAATCGTGAATGGAGTGTTGAGAAAGAGAAGACATGAATAGTTTCCTTTTATAGTAAGGGAGTTGAAGTTTTTGTAATAAAATAATGATAAATATCTCACACATGGCTAAAGTTCTAGACCAATCCCGAAATTCACTATTCATCCTGCAAAACATGTATTTCTGACCATGTTATGCTAAACATGAAATTAGTAGATTATTGTCTAAACTTTCCGATGGTATATAAAGATCACTGAAATCGGACTTTGGTAGCCCACGTTACGGCCAAAATACTAAAGACAGTCCGGAAGATGACATAAAAAATAATCGCGTACCAAAATTATAAATATTTTGTCAAGTTTTCTAAATATAATTTCATGGATACTGATACACTTAATTATAATTTTATGATACTTAATACGTCTCACATGTCATAAATAATTATTGGAGTCCCATCGGAATGACTAGGGTGTCATAATAAAGCATTTTTCTACATAAAGATATTAAGGTTGTATAGTATGTGCGATGTAAGAATTTTGTGATTGATTTCGATCTTGTAAAAGTCTGAAATTGAGGGAATTTTGTTGATGAAAATTGTAGGTATAGATGTTAAGTTTATGTGAACTCTTACATATTGTGGTTTGGAGCCCCGATGAAGGAAATGTAAGTATTTAAATAAGACTAATTTGAAATCATTAATTTTTAATAAACATAAGAGCATTTTTTACATATTTTTTTGTCAAAACAAATGAACAATGATACTTATTTTAATCAAATGAACAAATGAACAATATGTAATTTTTCATAAATTACTTTATATTTTATTTTATGAGGTTTTCTATTTTTAAATTAAAAATTATTAAAATAATTTTTTTTTAAAAAAAAAAAACCACCAATTTGTAATGAAGCCCATGCGCCTATTGGAATTAATTTGACACGTAAATGAAGATTCAATAGCATGTTTGATATCTTGTTTTAGCTTCATGTCCTGTTTGGTAATTTTAACATCAGA
>SKCR01043013.1:0-32088 GCA_019454045.1 Zanthoxylum bungeanum
TTTGCTACAATAACACAATGATCTGTGCAAATAGTGACGCTATGGGTCATAATGTCCAAAGCGCATACCATACCGACAAATGAGGTTCCGAGCTATAAACTTTGCCATCTGTTTTGCTATAACATTGCGGAATGATTCGGCTTCACCCACTTCGAGAAGTCGTAATCTACTGCCACTACTTAAGCGAGGCCCATTTGATGCATCCGGTCGAATTTCCCCAATCATATCAATCCCCCATGCTGAGAAAGGCCACGGCTCTGACAACCCGTGTAACTCTGTGTGCGGTAAGTGATTCAAATTACCATATGCTTGACAGTCATGACATTGCTTTACCATCTTCGCGCAGTCTGTTTCCATGGTTGACCAATAAAAACCTTGTCTCACTATCTTGCGAGACAGATTCAACCCGTTCATCTGGGACCACATACCCCGGCGTGTATTTCTTCCATTACATGCTGAGCTTCTTCTTTTCTCAAACACTTCAACTGAATATCGTTTGCTTACCTCTTGTACAGTTCCCCTTTCAAAGTCACATACTGGGAGCTAACTTCTGAATGGCTATTCTGTCTTTCTGCCTGCCCCTTCCGGGAGTTCACCATGTTCCAGATACCTCTGAATGTCATAATACCAAGGTTTACCGTCGTCGACCTCAACTTCCAGAATTATTTCTATCTCATAAACAGGTCTGCTTGCTGTTGTCAGTATCAACGGTCTCATCACTAATTTTCTGGATTTTCCCAAGTTGCTGCAAGTGTAGCCAATGCATCTGCCATCTGATTCTCTTCTCTTGGTAAGTGCTGAAACTTACACTGGGATAAACCTGTGCCAATTTTCTGAGGTGAAAAAGGTAAGGTTTCAACCGTTCTTCTTTCAATTCCCATTTCCTCGCATCTGCTGGACCACCAACATGGAATCTCCATAGACTTCCACACTCCCGGCCCTCAAGGCTATCAATGCCGTCAAACCAAAAGCACATGCTTCATATTCGGCCATGTTGTTAGTCACTCTGACTGTCAACCTCTTGGCCAAAGGAAAAGTCTCTCCCTCGGGGGTTACTATCACGATTCCAATTCCGGCTCTCTTGTAATTCACTGCTCCGTCAAAATACATCTTCCATCTCTGAACTGTTATTGCTTGGATCTCTTCATCTGGAAATTCAAACTTATACTGATCCCCTCAACAGGTTGCAATGCTAGAAACTCTGCTACTGCTCGCCCTTTGATCACTTTGGAGGTGAGATACTCAATGTCAAACTCTGTCAACAATACCAACCATCTGCCCAATTTTCCCACTAGTGAAGGCACCGAATGAAGATACTTAAGAGGATTTTACTTTGCCACTACCTGGATCTTGTATGACTGGAAATAATGCCGCAATTTTCTGGAAGCCCATACCATTGCAAGACAGATCTTCTCAACTTCCTGATATCGAGCCTCATACGGGAGCATCTTCTTACTCAGATAATAGACTGCATGCTCTACCCCTGTCATCTGTCTGTACCATCATTGCCCCCAGTGCTTCTGATTCTATAGCCAAATACAATATCAAAGGTCTGCCCGGTCTCGGAGGTTTCAATACAGGAGGCTTTACCAAGTATTCTCTGATTTTGTCGAAGGCTGTCTGACACTGTTCATTCCATCTCACTGGCTGATCTTTTCTCAACAGTTTGAAGATAGGCTCACATACTGATGTCAACTTGGCAATGAACCGACTGATGTACTGAATCTTCCCAAGAATGCTCTGACTTCCTTTTCTGTCTTAGGTGCAGGCATTTCTGTGATTGCCTTGATCTTTTCGGAGTCTACCTCTATTCCTCCCATTCCTACTGTATGACCAAGCAATTCCCTGATGTCACCCCAAATACGCATTTCTTGGGATTTAGCCGCAGGTTGTATCTGTCAACCCTCTGAAGGAACCTTTCCAGTGCTTCAATATGCCCAACTCTTGTCTCTGATTTCACCATCATTTCATCCACATACACCTCAATCTCTTTGTGCATCAAGTCGTGGAAAAGTGTAGTGGCCATCCGCTGATAAGTAGCCCCCGCATTCTTAAGCCCAAACGGCATAACCTTGTAACAATAAGTACCCCACTCAGTAACAAATGCAGTCTTGTGCTTGTCTTCCTCGGCCATGAGAACCTGATTGTAACCTGAAAACCCATATGCAAATGAATACATAGCAGATAAAGCCGCACTATCAACCAGAACATCTATATGTGGCAGAGGAAAATCATCTTTCGGACAAGCCTTGTTGAGATCTCTGTAGTCTACACACATTCTGACCTTCCCATCTTTCTTTGGCACCGGTACTATGTTAGCCAACCACTCATGATACTTTACTACTTCCAGGAACCCCACATCTATTTGTTTCTTAACTTCCTCTCTGACTTTCTCAGCCCATTCTGGTCTCATCCGTCGGAGTTTCTGTTTTACTGGCCTCATATTCGGATAAGTTGGTATTGTATGCTGGGCAATGTTTCTGTCTACCCCAGGCATGTCCTCATAGGACCAAGCAAACACTTTGGCATATCTGACCAACACTTCTTCTAGTTTCTCCCTCTCTTCGGAGGTAACTTCACTTGCAATCAGAATTTCTCTGGGGTTCTCAAGCATACCCAAGTTAAATGCAGTAGTTCTGGCTGAACCGATGTCAAATATGCTTGATTCGTGCAGAGTAAATGGAAATGACTCAGGCAAGTAAGCAAAAGAAATGTCTTTATTATTGGATAATGCGAAAGTACATTCAAACAAATCTGGAAGGTAAATGTCTTCATCATCTATAGACACTTCTTCCTCAGACTTTTCGTCCTCTCCCAGAGTCAGGTTCTCTAACTTCAGTAGTTCTTCCTCCCAATTCTCTTCTTCTTTCCCCACAATTTCTTCAACTATCAGCTTCTTACCCAACATATCCTGGAAGATCTCAAACCTAGGTACCACAATTCCATTAACTTCCACAGGTACAGGCTCCCCTTGATATCCTGAAGCTTTCACAAAACATTTCATCAGTTTCAGGCCCTTTTTCTTGACCTTTGGTTTTTCTTCAACAGACTTGTACCCCAAACCTTTCCGAGTAGTCTGTCCTCTGAAATCTGGTAATTTTGAACCTTTACCCGGCTCAAACTTCATTTTCTCCATAATCCTAGCCACTCTAGGATCCACCCACTCCTCAAAAGTAGCTGACACCTGAAACCTCGTGAAAGGTTGTATCTCTAAGGCAGCCACGGCATTATCTAACTCAGCCCGGATAGTAACAACTTCTCCCTCATACGGGAACTTGATCATCTGATGTAAAGTGGAAGGCACGCCCCCAAGTTTGTGAAACCAAGGCCTTCCCAACAATAAGGTGAAAGTAGCCGGGATGTCCAGTACTGTGAACTCAACCTCATCTTCAATCGGTCCTACCTTGACCATAGCTACAAAGGTACCCTCGACTCCCCTTTTGCTGTCATCATAAGCCTTAATAGTCATGCTGGAGGGGTCCAAGTCTGTTGCTTTCATACCCAATCTTGCCAGAATTTTTAGTGGGCACACATTGATGGACGAACCGTCATCCACCATCACACATGAAGTTCTCTTGCCCCTCACCTCGGCCCTGATAAATAGAGGCCTATTATGATTCCTTCCCTCCGCCGGGAGTTTATCCTCAGAAAAAGATATCTGCAAAGCTTCTTTCTGAACGGACCCAATAAACATTGCAGGGTTGGCGTCTTCCGGTACCACAATCTTGCTCAAGGCCTCAACCATAGCCTGCCTGCCTATTCTTCCGAGATGCACATAACAGTTCCCAGATACTCACTTGTGCTCTAGTCTTCCTCAATTGCCTCAGCACTATATCCCCATCAGTATTTTCTGCAGTCTCAACCACTTCTCTACCATCTGTCAAAACTTCCTTACCCTTTTCTGCCACATCATTGTAAAAACGACCGCTGCGCGTCATTCCCCTTACTTCTTCCTCATCACTGCTAGAGAAATCAAGCCAAAAGTTTTTCCCCTGCTCAGTCTCATCTTCACTAGTACTATCCCATATAAAAGTTATCTTCTAGTTTCCTCAGCATATAGGAATCCATTTATGAAATAATAACTATTATTATTAGATAAATGATAACCATCATGCAATAGTTTTGAAACAGAAATCAAATTTCCATGACAAAACAAGAACAAACACAACTTTGTTTAAATTCAAATAACTTTTATTTGAAAAAATTGAAAAACTGATAACTCCCACTGTTTTACTGAAACAACATCCCTTGTCCTAACTCTCATAGTAAAGTTACCTTCAGCAAGGTCTTTACGTATGTCAAATAGCTATACTTTTAGCCTTCTAGTGTTATTCTTCTTTATCTTTACAGATTTTGAAGACTCGACAACATTTTCCATAGCACTGAGCTTACGAGGATCCACAAGTATGGACTCGTAGTGGGTGATCTCATTAGTAGTTGGGTCAAAGTAAAAGTCAACTTGTTCATAACATAGTTTCTTTTAAACTGTAGGAAACTCTTCAGAAGAGTTTCCGTAATCATGGTCACCTGGCTACGCTCGTCAATACGAGCTTCATTGGTTTCAGTAGTGTTGAGATAGGTCATCATCCTCAAGATGTGCTCTCGGAATGATGTCCCATCCTTCATCTAAGCGGTCATCGCTGAGATCATGGCCTCATGGCATTGACGCTTCGAAGGCTGCCCAAACATGCCCTGCAATGACTCCATCATCTGAGATGTTAGAGCCATAGGTTCATGCTTTACAGCAAGAACCTCAGACATCCCTGCTAGCAAGTAGCAGTGCGCTTTCTCATTTGTTGCGACCCATTTATGGTAGGTATCGCGCATAGCTGGGCCAGCATTTCTGGTCGACTCGGGAGGACTCTCCTCTGTCATGACAAACTTTAGGTCTTCACAGACCAGAATAGCGTTCATGTTACTTTTCCACTTAACATAGTTTTTCTCCCGTTAATTTATCGTTTGAAAGTATGGAAATAATTGGAGAAACCATGGCTGAAAATAAAATAAACATGTAATTAACGTTCATTCATCGCATATTAAAATCATCAAATAATTTTGGCATAAAATTAAACATGATGCATGAACCATGAATAATGAATTAGAAACCTAAGTGAATTACTATGCCACGAAAATCTATCATTCCACAAGTAAGTGCCGCCGTAGGGTAGGTCAAGTACTTGCATGATAGATCGAGACAATCTCAGTCAATTTAATATATGCGGGAATAACTCTTATTCCTATATTAAACACCTACCATTTCATTAGATCAAGGAAATTTATTAACAGTTAATTATTCCTTTGTGAGTGTAACCCGTCGTTTCGGGATTCTTGGACTTAACGAGTGAAGTGCCGCCGTAGGGTAGGTCAGTTCACAAGATACATCTAGAATCCCTATCCTCTCGGAACCCAAACCTGATATTGACTCAAAATGGACACCATCCGTAGGGGGACGAAAACAAAGCCGTCTCGAGGCGCCTTTTGAATCTCACATTTTTAGACTAACAACGGAGATCGCGGGATATATTGTCGTATATCCCTCTACTACTCACTATTTTAAAATTAATGTTTCTATCTATAAAAAATCTAATATTTTATTTTAACTACTGTGGATAAATTTATGGCGGCTAAATCATAATATTTATTTACACTAGTTTGACATAAGTGACCTAACCAATTTTAACTCTTAAAAATTGTATCACTAATATTCCATTAGTCTCTACTAATAGTTTTACTCAATTAAACTAATTTAATTAGAGTGGTATTAGTGAGCTATTATATTTTAACTCTTAAAAAACTAGAACACTAATAAGTTTAAAATTTATGGAATTCTAAGAAGATCAAAATTTTAATTAAACATTTTAATAAATCTTAGTGCGTTATAAAATCCAATGGTACGTGGAATTATATCCCGAGTGCAGACCATATTACCGTCCATTCAGATTCGGCTATGGAATTTATATCCGGGTTTCCATCCTATATACCTATGGAATTTATTATGCACCAATTAAGCCCAATATATTAGAATTCAAATTTTAAACCATAAATCCAATTAATCTAATTAATTGATTTCTATGCATATCATATTCTAATTTAAACATTTTAAATTACATAAAATCATATTTTTATGTCTATAATGATAATGCATCTAAAACATGTTATGGCATGTAAAATGCAAGAGTGGGCACCCTAAGCTATATGACATGTTATTCAAACAATTCGAAATAAACATACGTATAACATAAAAAATATTTTGCATTGACCGGGCTCTTATTTTTCCTATACTAATCTAATTAGTACATAAGATTCACCAAGGCATTCCTTGGTCTTCAAATCCCGCTTCAAAGTGGTGTTGGCTCCTTTTGCGACTTCGGTGCTCCAAATTACAAGAATTGAATTTTACATTGAAAAATAAAATTACAACAAATGTAAACAATGACCTTATGTCCTTACATCCCAAAAACAAAACCAACTACAGAAAATAAGAGCCGGAAAAATTTATGACCAATGCAAGATCCATTCATCACATGAAATAACTAAAACATTCATCATATGAATATCACATTGTGCCCACTCATCTAAACATGCATATAATATTTATAACTCATATAAATATATTAAAAACAGAAACTTTAAATGAAAAAGAAAAGGATTAAGAACACTTTTCAACCTCGCTCTTGATGCCAATTGTAGGAAACGCTTTCCTCGCGCAGCGGAAGCGACTAAGTACACGGATCGGACTTGAAATTTTTTTCTGCTCTCCCCTTCCTTTTACCGAATCTATCCAGCAGGTATACTGAAATTTTACTTTTGTTTCGGACAAGATTTAAGCCCCGGAATACCCCCAAAACAGTCCCCGAATAGTCCCTGAATTGCAGTGAAATAACGAACTGTTTTGGACCTGTCATTTCTCCTTGAAATATTCCCCATTTTCTGGCACCTGTCACATTGAAGAGAAAAAAGATAAGCATCTTTAAAAAGAGTGGGCCAGAACAAACCTGCTTGTAGGACTTTGGCTGCAGTTTTGTTTCCGCTGAAGTGTCCACCATATGGTGATGTATGACAGTGCTGCAAAACACTGTTGACTTCCTCATGTGGAACACACCGTCTCAATAATTGATCAGCATACCATTTGAACAGTTACGGCTCATCCCAGACATAGTGCTTAACTTCTTTGAAGAATTTCTTTCGTTGCTGAGTTGTCCATTCCAACGGCCATTTTCCTAACACAATGTAGTTGACATAGTCAGCATACTAAGGGACATCTTGCTGTTTCATGGCAAACAGCTGTTCATCTGGAAAAGTTTCTTTGATTGACAGATCTTTGCCAGCTGTTTCTCTATTCTCGAGCATCGATAGATGATCTGCCACCTCATTCTCTGTCTCTTTCCTATCTCGAATCTCCACGTCAAATTATTGCAGAAGAAGAATCCAATGGATCAATCTGGGTTTGGCATCTTTCTTCGTTATCAAGTATTTTATTGTTGAAAGATCTAGTATTTGATTGCTGAATGATCGGTGTAGAGCACCACTTTGGGACCCAGTAGATAGGAGCGGAATTTGTCAAAAGCGTACACAACTATGAGCAACTCTTTTTCAGTGGTTGTGTAGTTGAGTTGAGCTTCATTTAAAGTTCTGCTGGAGTAGTAAATTGTGTGGAAAATTTTTGTTTTGCGTTGTCCCAAAACTGCACCTACAGCAAAATCACTAGCATCACACATCACTTCAAATGGAACCAGTCTGGTGCTACAATGATGGGGGCAGAAATCAGCTTCTGTTTTAAGATCTCAAAAGCTTTCTGGCATTCTTTGGTGAAGTTGAAAGGCACATCTTTCTCCAGAAGATTGCACAGGGCTTTAGCAATCTTGGAAAAGTCTTTGATAAATCTCCTGTAAAAACCTGCATGTCCGAGAAAGCTCTGAATCCCTTTGACAGATGTCAGCGGATGTAGTTTTTCAATTGTTTCGATCTTTGCTTTGTCTACCTCAATTCCTTTTTGTGAGATCTGGTGTCCAAGAACAATGCCCTCATGTACCATGAAATGGCATTTCTCCCAATTGAGCACCAGGTTTGTATCTTCACACCTTTTTAACATCTGTTCCAAATTTTGCATGCAGTGGTCAAAAGAATCTCCAAACACAAGTCATCCATAAAAACCACCATACTCTGCTCCAACATGTCTGAGAAGATGGCCATCATGCAACGCTGAAATGTAGCAGGGGCATTACATAATCCAAATGGCATCTTTCGGAAAGTAAAAGTACCATAGGGACAAATAAAGGTATTTTTCTCCTAGTCTTCTGGTGCGATGGAAATCTGATTGTACCCTGAATATCCATCCAGAAAGCAATAGAACTTATCTCCTGCCAGTCTGTCTAACATCTGGTCAATGAATGGCAGCGAAAAATGGTCATTTCTCGTGGCTTTGTTTAGCTTCTTGTAGTCCATGCATACTCTCCATCCAGTCACCGTTCTTGTTGGAATCAGCTCGTTCTTTTCATTTTTGAAAATAGTAATTCCTCATTTCTTTAGTACACACTGCATATGACTCACCCAACTGCTGTCTGAGATGGGGTAAATGATGCCAGCATCCAACTATTTGATGATTTCTTTCTTCACAACTTCCTTCATGATTGGATTGAGTCTCTGTTGATGCTCCACTGTGGGTTTATACTCATCATTCATCAGAATCTTGTGCATACAAAATGATGGACTAATGCCTCGAATGTCTGCTATAGTCCAGCCAATGGCTCTTTTGTGCTCTCGTAATACTATCAGTAATTTTTCTTCCTGCTCCAATGTTAGTGAAGAAGAAATAATAACAGGTAATTCAGAAGAGTTTCCAAGAAATGCATACCTGAGATGGCTTGGAAGTAACTTCAGCTCCAGCTGTGGTGGTTCTTCAATCGAAGGCTTGATTCGATCTTTCTTTGGCAGTTCCAAGCTTTCAACTGGTGGTGTTGATTTGAATCGGAATGGTTTGTCAAGGTAGTTGATACATTCCAGGATTTCAGCATCTAGCTCGCTGTCAGTCATGTTGGTGATGCAAACTTCAAGTGTATCTGTGGGATTTAGCTTAGTATCCTGAACGATACTATCAACAACATCAACTCTGAAGCATTCTTATTCCTTTTCATCACTTGGGAATTTCATGGCTTTGAAAACATTAAAGGTAACTTCTTGGTCCTGCACTTTCATGGTCAGTTCTCCTTTTTGCACATCAATCACAGTTTTACCTGTAGCCAAGAATTGTCTCCCAAGAATGATAGGTACTTCTTTGTCTTCTTCCATATCAAGGATGATGAAATCTGCTGGGAGAATGAGTTTGTCAACTTTGACCAGAACATCTTCAACATCACCTCTTGGAAATGCGAGTGTTCGATCAGTAAGTTGCAACGAGACTGAGGTAGGCATTGCTTCTCCAATTTGCAGTTTCCTGTAAATAGAAAAAGGCATCAAGTTAACACTAGCTCCTAAATCACATAAGGCCTTACCGATGTAATGTTCTCCAATGGTGCATGGGATAGTGAAACTGCCAAGATCTTTCAACTTTGGGGGAAGTTTCCTTTGAATGATTGCACTGCAATCTTTCCTTAATGCTACTGTCTCGTAGTCTCCCAATCTCTGTTTTCTTGAAAGAATATCTTTCATGAATTTGACATAGCTGGGCATTTCTTCCAAGGCTTCTGCAAATGGAATGTTGATGTTAAGCTTTTTGAACACCTCCAGGAATCGAGCAAACTTCTTGTCCAGTTTGTTTTTCTGAAGTCACTGTGGAAAAGGTGGAGGTGTAGTGATCTGATCTGATCTTTTTCTTTTTCATTTGCTTCTTTTTCCTTCATTTGTGGAACTACATCTTTTTTAACTTCCTCAATTGTTGCATTGATTTGATTCCAACATCTTTGTTGATTTTAATATCGCTTTTCAAGGTGATGGCTTGACATTGCTCATTCCCTCGGTTCCTTGGATTGGGTTCTGTGTTACTGGGAACATTACCTGGCGGTTTGTAACTCTGAGCATTGGCCAGTTGTCCAATTTGATTCTTCAGTGCTTTGATGGAAGCATATTGGTTATGAAACATAGCATCGTATTTTTTTAACTCAGCCAGCATTTCTATTGGCCACAAAGAATTGTTGTTGGCCATTTCTTCGATTAGGTCCCAGGCTTGATTTTCTCCTTTTGCCATTAAAGCTCCTCCAGCAGCAGCATCGATTGTGGTTCTCATTATTCCAGAAAGTCCATTATAGAATGTTTGGACTTAAAGCCATTTTGGAATCTCATGGTGAGGACATTTCCGGAGCAAATCTTTGTACCTTTCCCAAGCTTCGTATAGAGTTTCCGAGTCTTGTTGTACAAAGGATGTGATGTCATTCCTTAGCTTTCCAGTTCTGGCTGGTGGAAAGTACTTTGCAAGAAATTTGGTTGTAATTGAAAGTGCCGCAAACTTCCAGGAAGTTGCTGATGTGGGCATTAGGATCTTCTGTTGCATTCCCCCCAAACTGAACTGACTGCTGAATCATCTAAATGCATGTTTTGATGTCGCTCGCATTTTCTGGTAATGGAGGAAGTACAATACAAGAAATGAGTCTGTCAACCACCGGAATGGTTCTGTCTCGAATGGGAATTGGTGGTGCAACATCCAAAGGTTCAGGTTCCATGTTGACTAAAGCTTCTTTGCCTTCTCGTCTTTCCCTTCTCAACTGTCTGATGGTTCTTTCAATTTCTAGGTCAAGCGGTCGGAGTTCAAAGCTTCTGGTTCGTCTCATGAAGGATCTGAGAACCTGAAACACAAGAAAATAAAAACAGTAAGTAAAAAGAAATTAGATACAAGTAAACGTATCTAACCCCTAAACTAATAGTAGGAGATAAATAAGTCCCCGTCAACGACGCCAAAAACTTGACCGGTGGTTACACACGCGTTTAACGCAAGCGCACGTATCGTTCAAGTAGTATAAAAAGTATCGATCCCACGAGGACTTAATACCTAAGCTAATAATTTTATTAGGTCAAATGATTACTAGTATCTAACAGGTTGATTGATTGATTTGAAATGGTGAAGATTTTAAATTTAAAAACAAGTAAATAAAATTACAAGACGGTCGGTTTAAGAAAATTCAATATTAAAAACTATCTAGGGTTGTGAATTTTTCTAATATCTTTTAAAAGTTGAAGTGGTTAATTCATGTTTGTGTAATAAATTGGTTTACTAACCTGGAACACTAAATTATGTGAAAGCCTCTATCGATGGTCAGACGCAAATACCCAGTTTAACCCAATTGAACCATATGTCTATGTCAACCAAATTATCTGGATTCATTAAGTTTAAGTTCCAATTATGGCTACCCTCGCCCGACAGGTATATGTCTATCCTGTAAGGAAATCTATTAAAGGGTTATCTATCCTCAAGGAAGATCGTGGACTATTAAGTCTAAGGTTGAAACCTAAAATTCCTTTGTCAAGTTTATTTTAGATTTACCATATCTATCTTATTAGTGGCCTATTAACAAGACGCATTAAGCTTAAGACTTAATAAGTAAACCTTTAAATTACCCAAACTATAAAATAACATCTTATAAACCGGTGATATTAAAAGTCATCACAACCCCAGATAACTAACTTAGTTACAACACATAACTAGGGCTAGTAAAAACTTAAAAGTAAAAGACATAAAGTAAAAATGCTGAAAAGTAATTGCGGTAAAGTAAAAGATGAAAAGTAAATTACAATAAAATAAAATGCTAAGGTAAAATGATCAACTTTTACTATTTACTATTTAGATATCTCCATTAATATAATATATTAACTTGTGATTATTTTACCAACCAGCCATATAGGCGGTAACCTGATTAAGTCAAATTAAGTCCAACCAGCCATAAAGGCGGAACCAAATAAACCTGCCATATAGGCGGTAAGAAAATTTAATTACCAACTGACCAATCTGGCGATATCCTTGATTAGTCAGGTTTTAAACCAGATTAAAATGAATTACCAACCGACCAATCTGGCGGTATCCTTTTAAGTCAAATTTTAAATAGTGAATATATTATATTTAAGGAAGATTAATCTAAATAGCAATAGTAAAAGAATTACCTTTCACCCTAGCAGAGGGAAGTTACCTCCTCATGGTGAATAGTAAAAACTGTAAAAAGTAAAGAAAATAAATTACTATTATTAAGAACGTAATTAAAATTAATTACAAAACTGAAATTAAAAAGAAACTAATAAGAGAACTCCCTATTTACATCAAAGAATTTAAAGAGAATGGTACCTCTGAATCTGAAACCTCGAGCTCAATTTATAGGCGCGGATAGGCTCTGGGCATCGCGACGCCAAAGGTTATAGCATCGCGACACCGGTCTCTTTTGGCGTGGCATGCTGAGGGCTTGACACGTATCAATTCTGGATAAGGAGATAAAGCGACACGTGGCAAGGCAGCTGAGTGCTCAATAATTATGCTGACGTGGCGATAAATGGCGAAAGTGAGTATCGGCACCGTAGGATTACGACACGTGGCTGTTGGACAATTATGACCCATAGCGTCACTATTTATACAGATCATGGTGTTGTTGTACAAATTAACTATGTGACAAATGAGATTGCACTCTTATCATTTGTGATTAGATCACCTAGATGTATAAATGATGAGAGGTCATTGTGATTTGTTCCTGGATTGAGAATGATATGAGACAATATCAGTCCACGAAAGATAAATCATTAAATATCCATAGTCAGAGTATTATCGAGATTGGACATCGATAAATACGTAAAAGACTAGTATTACACTTGTGCGCGTTGTGAGGGATAACTGCATAGTTCTCATATATTTGGGTATAGGATACTCATGCAAGTGTAATAGGAGGTTGTGTTTTACCGATGGTACGGGAAACAGCTTCGCTCTGGATAGACCCCCTCAGAATTCCATTGGTAGTATGGCTATATGTCTATGGAATTCTGAAATCAGGGTAGGTGTATTTGGTCTTAACCTGAGACTTGCACCGCTAATACTTGCGACAATCAATATACTTTGGTTGCGGTCGTCCAGGGCTTTAACAGGTTCTGTGTATGCCTATGCTGGGTATATTGAGCATCGTAGTGTGTTGGGTGTGATGTCAATACGGAAGTGTCACTCTAGTCATATGGAGATGATGGTCGCGTAAGATACGGTACTAGTACTCTTAAGTACTGCAGTCATCGGGATAAAATGACAAGGTCAGGTTTATCCGATTATAGAGACTAGTTACCAGCATCCGACATGTGCTTCGTACGGGGCAGACATAATTCCAGCCTCAGGCCTAGCACGTGATCATCCGATACTGGATCGAAATACGCAATACTACGGATACTACGCCTGATATAGATCCTTTTATTCCTGTAAGGATATTTCTAGAGAATTGGGTAGGCATGGCGCTTTGCTAAAAGCCAACCTTGTCTTGTAAATCGGTATAAACGTAGTACGGGGTACTTACGTGTTCGGATAGTCCGACGACCGAATTACTGCCAACTTATCCGGGGATCTCATGGGTCGCATCCCGAAGATTCACCGATGACGTATGACTCGCACTCTAAATTAATCTGGGATTTATTAGAAGAGAGAGAAAATTAATTGGGATTAATTGCGGAGATATTTTATTCTGGGATAAAATATCAATTAAAGATAGATAACGATTAATTTGGAATTAATAGATAAATTAATATATTCGATATATTAAACGAAATTGGATTTCGACGCGGAATTAAAATTAAATTTTAATTCGGGCGAACGAATTAATTTGGAATTAATTCGTTAGCGATGTGAATAGTAATTATGCTAGGCATGACTATTTAATCAAATTAGATTTAATTACATCACGACGGAAAATTCGGTAATTTGGAATTAGTGTACCCGAGCCCGGGATTATTTGCGAGCACATTGTCATTTCGAATTCGAGTGCGGCACGCAAGTCAAATCAAGCGTCAAATCGCTAGTCGCATCTAGCGTCACATCATTCGTCAATCAAGTGATGGATGTCTTTCACTTGAGTGATTGACGCAAGTCACTATTCACTGATTGATGGAAGTTGATTTGAGTTGATGTTGGTAGTTGCAAGCCATTAATGACTTGATTTTTTGAAAATCAAATTTTTGGTATATGGTAAATTGATTTTAGAAATCAATCAAGTCATTACACAACTCTCTCTATCTCTCATCTCTCCCTCTTCTACACGCCCATGGGGTTGAAAATTTCTTCACTGGTTACTGTCAAAACCGTGAGATAAGGAAGTTTAGAGTGGGATTTTTGTGGTAAAAATCATGAGAGCTAGCACTCCGAGAGACATGCGAAGGTGATAGGGAAGTCCACCCATGAGCCGGGAATCGTTTGAGGAAGCTTGGAGCTTGACGAAGAACCTCCAATGGCCGAAAACAGTGGACTGCACACAGCCACTGCCGTGAGTTTCACAGTGAGCAGAATTTGTTTTGTTCGTTGTCGCGTCGCTCAACCGATCGATGTGAGTATTCCGCAACTTCGTTGATTTGTATTCGCACATATTTCATGCTTGTTTATGATCTTGGGACCTTAGCAAACACCAACAATGGTATCAGAGCAAGGTTGAGCATGAAAATGTTTAGGGCTTCAAATTTGGGTAAAATTGATTTTGAGCATGTATAATGAAATTGGATGAATTATTATGCTTAAATGTATTTTAATTGAAGATTGATTGGATCAATTTCTTGAAAAATTGTTTGTAACATTTTTCCCCAAATTTCTTGTGTTGGCCGAATACATGAGTGCCCTAATTCTTGGTAATTTTTGATTTTTTTGATTCATTGGATGAGTTGGAATTAATTGCGATGTTGATTTAATGTCGATTGTGGAATTAATTGGATTGAAACCGAATCGGACATAAAATTACCCTCCATTGCCGAGAGTGAAGAAGAATGTTTGGGTTTGTTTTGATCAAAATGTGTTGGACACTAATTGATGTAAAAGAGCATGATTAATTAGGCTAATTGATGTTTTAGAAATGTTAATTAGGTAATTAATTATGTAATGCACTTTGTTTAATTAAATTAAGAAATTGGATTTTTGGAATTTAATTATTTGGGCCTTAAATTGGATTTGGGCTTGTTGTGTTGTAAATGGGCATATTGGGCTTGGTTGTACCAAGTTAGGTTTAGGCCAAACGGATTGGATCCAATTGGGCCCAAAACCGCTTCCATAAAGCCCAAATGCGAATTAATGGACCTTTAAAGTTTAATGGGGCCTAATGGACCAAAATTGATTTATGGCTTATGGGGTAATTCCCGGATTGGATTTTGGTTATTCGGTTGACTCGAGTTGACCAAAAGTCCACACCTTAAGAAATTAATTAAGAGCCCATTGGACTTTAATTAAATTAATGTTGGACGTTAATCGGGCTTTGAGACCCGTAACAATTAAATTTGGAATTTAAGTCGTAAAAGGTTTATTATTAAAGTGTAGTATTTAATTTGGAATTAAATAATGAGTTAGTATTAAATACATATTGAATTGGATTTAATTATGTAGTTTAATTTAATTCGAGAATATGTACTTTGAGTACTTATTCGCAAAACGAGTTTGACTCGCGCAAAATCAAATCGTTGTTTGAACATTGGATGGTCACTAATTATCAGATTAATTAATTTGATTAGATTGATTGATAACATGCTTGTGTGAATACATGGTTGCGATGCATGAATAATGTATATCGGATGGATATTAGATGGGTGGGACAATTTTAGAAATTGTTGTAATAAATTTGATTTATTAAATTGGACCTGCGTGTCCAGCCTTATTACCTCCTTATTCTTTGTATTCTCTTCTCACCTATTCCCCTCAATGTAAATGAGGTTTCTTTAGAAGTGTAGTGTAACGGGTAGAAGTAAATACATGTGCTAGCGGGAGAGAGAAACAGAGAGATTTGATCTAGGATCAATATGTAAAGTATCCATCCGCATATCATTATTATTTTATTCATATGCGCTTTATTATGTGTTTAGAATGCATGTTTAAGGGTGTATGATGATGAGACCTTAAAAAAGATAATAAATTGGTTACCAATTTGCACTCGAAAAACCCTCGCAAAATATTAAGCGTCTTTCCTTCCATTGAGTGATTCTTACTCAAGATCCGAGACTGGCATTGGCTTGTTGGCCAAAGTCAAGGCCTTTGTCCGTCGAGGATGTGTTTGAATCACGAGAGCTTTGTTCCATATCAGTGTCTTGTCCAAGTTATGGTTTGTTGGCCAAAGTCAAGACCACTTCTTGTCCATCGACATTGATTACGAAGCTTTCCATGGTCAATGGGTCGCGCTTAACTGGGATCACTAAGTTTGTTGTGCCAAAGCCAAGGCTTAGTTGATTCAGAGGAAAATGTTAGGTAATACATTGGATGTATTGGCATATATAAGATATATGTTTCAGACTTGGATGTCCCCCTACTGGATCTAGGAATTGGATTGGATCCAATCGATCTTAGAGATCTACCTAGTTAATTATCATACAATTTGTTGGCCAAAGTCAAGATTGTGTGATATTTAATAGGATCCTAGCCCGCTAGGAAACACGGTTTCCCGAGTACTCGACAGAGGGTTAGAGGCTCGCCGAAAAATAGTGGGAGGCAAGAATTGAATTTGCAATATTCGTTTAATTACTTGCCATACGCGCTCAAACAAATACAATTCGTAAAATCAAATAAATGTTAGTTGGACTAATATTTAAATGTTGTTTTAATAAACATTTGGACTGTATTCAAACTATTCATTTATAGTTGATTTTATAATTAGATTATAGTAATCAATATAATTGATTTTAATCTATTAAAATTATAATTGATTAAATAGTTGGACTATAGTAATCGTTATAATAAATAGTACCGAAAAATCGTTGATTAAATAGTTGGACTATTAGAATCAAAATAAAATTCAAAGATTGACATTTAAAACATAATCCTAGGGAAAATGTATTTAAATGGTTTAATTTTCAAAATTGGGAATAATTTCAGGATGGTCCTGGAAACTAATAAGTTACTTTATTTGATAAAATAACATGTTAGGCCTTAGCCCGGAGTTAAGCAAATAGTATAGCATAATCTTTGGAAGATTAATGTGATGATAACTTTAGTGCTTAATCCATTATACTTACCGCAGTAGACTCCTTAATTTCTTTATCAGAACAAAGGATTAGATTATTAAAGTATGATACTGAAATTGAAGGATCTTCATAAATCTATATTTAGATTTTAGAAGTACTATAAATTACAATAAATAACTCTTGGAGAGTTAATGACTATTCTCAAAGAGATAAAGTCAAAGTTTGCAATTAGGCAAGTAGCGCAAGGCGCACCTTACTTCGATATTCTAGAAACCCGAGGCTTGGCCGAAGGCTTCTGGAATGTGAAAAAGGCAAAGGCAAAATCATTATAATCTTCTGGGAAGATAAATGACATATCCCAAAATGTCTGCCTAAATGTGGCAAACGAGATCGCGGAAGCGTGACTGCCGTTGGACAAAGCAGACATGAAGGAATTGAAGATGAGCAAGGACTCTGACTTCAAAATATGTTTGTCAAATGGTCATACTAGTATGAAATTGGATTTAAATACTTAGTGTGGTACATAATATATAGTACTGATGTTTAGAATCTGCTATGAGCAGGATACTGACATCAATTGAGATTAATCTGCGAATTGGAAACGGGATGAAAATCGCTATTTTAACCGTAGATACCTAATTTAGGAACTACCTTCGGGTGTGTATCTAAATTTGGAAACTGTTATAATGTAACTAGTTTGACTAGAAACATTATCTTTATATCAGTGTTTTAACCAGCTGCGGGTGAACCTTTATATTCTAGAACACTAAAGTGGTTATTATATTAAGATGATATTGAGATATACACATTAGATGTGAATAACAGCATTTATATTTTGAATATAAAATCTCAAATATATAACATGACAAACAAATAGCTCAAACTGATTTGATCAGAAGAGATTAATTGTGGCATTGTTGTCTGAGACATAATCAAACAAGACTCGTATATCCACACTTTTGAATAGTGGGTACTCGGACTGATTTGATTCTACTCAAATAAAGTCAACGAATCTAGTTTATTGGGCAAAATGTCTATAACACTATTTACTTGGTAAAAGTGTAAATGCCACAGATCTGTTAGCCCTAGTTCATAGTGAAGCAAGTGGGCCCAGTCTAGCTAGGCTAGAGGTGGATATGAATTTCGTGACCTTTACGGATGTGGCATCGCGTTATGGTTAAGTGTTTCTTTTGAAGAACACAAATCAGAAACTTTTAAAGTTTCGACACGAAATAGACAAACAGATCGGCTAAAGTATTAAATCATCACGGTTAGACCTTGATGAAAATACTTAATCAATAAGTTTCTAAAATACTTGAAAGAGTAAAGTATTCTTTCAAATGAAGACTCCTCCCGAAACACGTCAGTTTGACGGTGTGTCCGAACTGGATAAACCAAATTTTGTTGGACATGAAAAGGTTAATCATTAGTCGCTCTGAGCTATCATTTCCTTTAACGGATAAGCATTAACAGTGCATACTTATTTAGAATAAGGTTCCATAAAAAGTCTGTTTGACAGATATCATATTAGATATGAACGGGAAAGAAACCGGGTTTCTCAATCCTGTAAATTTGGGATGCTAGGCATATGTTTGGATGATACCAAACTAAAACCCAAATTGGATAAGTGCCAATTGTAGGTTATCCTAGGGATACCAAAGTATAGTACTTATACAACTCATAAGAGAACAATTAGATGTTGCTCACCATGCAGTTTTCCTAAGAGGAATACCGATATGCAGTGCTAAGTGAGAGGATAGTAAAACTCGATGAAAATCGGAGTAATACTATTCCAAGCACCAAATCTTAATGGAACATAAATAGTTCATCAAGGATGAAACTATACCAGTAATCTTCGAATACACAAGAACCGCGTAAGTCGGAGAAAGTCAGAAAACAACCTGGGGTATGGGTTTCTGATCTCACCTTATAAAGATGTTAATCTTTTGAGGAATACCAACTAACTACATATGAGGAAGTGATACAAGGTATCGACTCCCTATTATGACAAAGTGTCATGAGTCCGAAATGGATTCCATGTCTATCAACTTAGTTTAGACACTAGTTGATGTACCGCAAGGCATTGTGCCTACTTTATTAGTCTTCAAGGAAGACATACATGGAAGGCAACATACCAACGTACTAAGCTAGGCTTGTAGCGGAAATGTATCGTTATCAATATTGTGTTGATTACGATTCAACCTTTTACCTGTTGCCACGATAAATCCATTTGGATAATGCTTGCTAACGCTGCATGTTTCATTCATGAAATATGTCAGCTGTATGGCAAAATCGCTTTCCTTAAAAGGAAACCATTTGGAGGATGTTTACAACATCCTGACGGTTTTGTTGTACCAAAACTAGCAAACAAGGTTTCCAGGTTATTCGATCCATGTTTGGATTGAAGCAAACATAGGTTCTTGGAATTATCGTTTTGATGTAATCATAATAGTTTATGATTTAATTCAAAACGAAATGATTCTTGTGTATGTAAGAGGGTTAGTGGGAGCGCACAGACAGTGGATGTCCTATAAATAATGATAATATGTCATTTCTTGGAAATGATATTCCCATAAAAACAATCGGTGAAAGCTTGACTTTCGTAAATACTCTCCGAGAAATCGTACAATGAAAAATGTACGCAAGCTGGTGTCTCATACGCTTTAAGCATATGGATTCACAAACAGGTCAATCCGAGTGATAGTCACTGGATTGATATTAAGAACATCCGTTAGTTTCTTAGAGAACTAAGGATGTTGTCTTAATCTGTGGAGATGGAGAACTTGAAGTGACTGGGATTACTACTGCAAGTTTCCTAACCGATAAAAACGACTATAAGTCGCACAACGGTACTATACAGTTTGAATAACGGAATAGTGAGCTGGAAATCTTCCAAGCAAGATACTGTTACCGATTAAACAACAAATGCGGGTTATTGCAGCAGCTGAGGCGGCAATAGAAGCCATTTGGATCGATAATAATCTAATTAGATTAGATATAGTTTTGTTAGCAGCTGAGCTAGGCGTCAGCACATGCTAAAGAATTAATGGTCTCATCAACGATCCAGATATATACTTCGATATTCATCTGATTCGTTCGGATCATACATCGTGGCGATGTGATGATTGAATAAATCGCATCAGATGATAATCATACAAATCCGCTGACGAAAGCCTTTTCTCAGCAGTTTGAGCCAACCGTACATAGTTCGGGTGTCAGACACTCGAGTGACTGGCTATAGGCTAAGTGGGAGATTGTTGGACAATTATAACCCATAGCGTCACTATTTGTACAGATCATGGTGTTGTTGTACAAATTAACTATGTGACAAAAGAGATTGCACTCTTATCATTTGTTATTAGATCACCTAGATGTATAAATGATGAGAGGTCCTTGTGATTTGTTCCTGGATTGAGAATGATATGAGACAGTATCAGTCCACGAAGGATAAATCATTAAATATCCCTAGTCAGAGTATTATCGAGATTGGACATCGATAAATACGTAAAAGACTAGTATTACACTTGTGCGCGTTGTGAGGGCATAACGACATAGTTCTCATATATTTGGGTATAGGATACTCATGGAAGTGTAATAGGAGGTTGTGTTTTACCGATGGTACGGGAAACAGCTTCGCTCTGGATAGACCCCCTCGGAATTCCATTGGTAGTATGACTATGTGTCTATGGAAGTCCGAAATCAGGGTAGGTGTATTTGGTCTTAACCTGAGACTTGCACCGCTAATACTTGTGAAAATCAATATACTTTGGTTGCGGTCTTCCAGGGGTTTAACAGGTTCTGTGTACGCCTATGCTGGGTATATTGAGAATCGTAGTGTGTTGGGTGTGATGTCAAGACGGAAGTGTCACTCCAGTCATATGGAGATGATGGTCGCGTAGGATACGGTACTAGTACTCTTAAGTACTGCAGTCATCGGGATAAAATGACAAGGTCAGATTTATCCGATTATAGAGACTAGTTACCAGACTTCCGACATGTGCTTCGTACGGGACAGACACAATTCCAGCCCCAGGCCTAGCACGTGATCATCTGATACTGGATCGAAATACGCAATACTACGGATACTACTACGCCTGATATAGATCCTTTATTCCTGTAAGGATATTTCTGGAGAATTGGTAGGCATGGCGCTTTGCAAGAAGCCAACCTTGTCTTGTAAATCGGTATAAACGTAGTACGGGGTACTTATGTGTTCGGATAGTCCGACGACCGAATTTACTGCCAACATATTCGGGGATCTCATGGGTCGCTTCCCGAAAATTCACCGATGACGTATGACTCGCACTCTAAATTAATCTGGGATTAATTAGAAGAGAGAGAAAATTAATCTGGGATTAATTGCGGAGATATTTTATCTGGGATAATATCAATTAAAGAGAGATAACGATTAATTTGGAATTATCGATAAATTAATATATTCGATATATTACACGAAATTGGATTTCGACGCGGAATTAAAATTAGATTTTAATTCGCGCGAACAAATTAATTTGGAATTAATTCGGTTAGCGATGGGAATAGTAATTATTCTAGGCATGACTATTTAATCAAATTAGATTTAATTATGTCACGACGGAAAATTCGTTAATTTGGAATTAGCGAACCCGAGCCCGGGATTATTTGCGAGCGCATTCGCATTTCAAATTCGAGTGCGGCACGTAAGTCAAATCAAGCGTCAAATCGTTAGTCACATCTAACGTCACATCATTCGCCAATCAAGTGATGGATGTCTTTCACTTTGAGTGATTGACGCAAGTCACTATTCACTGATTGATGGAAGTTGATGTGAGTTGATGTTGGTAGTTGCCAAGCCATTAATGACTTGATTTTTTGAAAATCAAATTTTTGTTATATGGTAAATTGATTTTAGAAATCAATCAAGTCATTACACAACTCTCTCTTTCTCTCATCTCTCCCTCTTCTACACGCCCAAGGGGCTGAAAATTTCTTCACTGGTTTCTGTCAAAACCGTGAGATAGGGAAGCTTAGAGTGGGATTTTTGTGGCAAAATCATGAGAGCTAGCACTCCGAGAGACATGCGAAGGTGATAGGGAAGTCCACCCATGAGCTGGGAATCGTTTGACGAAGCTTGGAGCTTGAAGAAGAACCTCCAATGGCCGAAAATAATGGAATGCACACAGCCACATTCGTGAGCTTCACAGTGAGCAGAATTTGTTTTGTTCGTTGCCGCGTCGCCCAACCGATCGATGTGAGTATTCCGCAACTTCGTTGATTTGTATTCGCACATATTTCATGCTTGTTTATGATCTTGGGACCTTAGCAAACACCAACAGTGGCACGCTGTGATTGGTTGATGATGATGTGGCGTTGACTTGGCACTTTGACTTGGTCAACAGGTGATGTGGATGATGACATGGCGGTGACGTGGAGTGACACGTGGCACACGTGGCAATGACGACTGTCGGCACCATAGGATGATGACATGTGGCACGGCGCACGTTAGCAAATCGGCTGTGATGGTGACACGTGGCACGGCGCACGTTAGCAAAGTCAAACTTCTCAGATTCTGACATGTGGACCCGACGCACGTTAGGCGTCGTGACGCCATGAAATTACCAAAATGCCCTTTTGTCTATTTTTAACTATTTTGGCCCCAAATCACCTCCAGAATGTCCTGAAACTTTATTTATCTACAAAATAGCACAAACACATCAAAATATTCACAAAACTCAAGAAACTATACAAAATATTAAGTTAAATGAGTGGGAAATAGTGATATAATTACCACTCATCAACCTCCAATGTTATTTTCATAAGCCTTAGAGACATATTAGAGAGTCTAAGAATTAGAGAGAGTTTCAACCATTTTCAAGTCCAAGTTCTTGATCAAAAGAAGTGCCCAAAATCAAGAAATGACTAAGTATCATGGGAGACCGTTAGCCAATAGATCTATAAATGTACAGAGGTGGGACTAATAAGTTCCTAAGGACAGAGATTTTCTTGACTTGGTCTCAAGTTGTAATCTTCTAGAATTTAAAGTTTTCCAAGTCTTTGTGTTTATCTTTGATTGCATGTTTGATAGTAATAACACATCCACCCAACAATCATAAGAACTTATTAACTTACTGTATTGTTAACTCTGATTTTTACATGTCTTATTATTCTTTTCTCTAGAAAATGTATTCAGTGCTTGGAAAATACGTAAGGGCTTTCGAACGCCCGATGAACGCATATGGAAAAACTCTGTGTTCCACATTTTCGTTCGAACGTTATGACTAAAGTCTCACAAATGTGAAATCTCTGGAAATTTTCGTTCGAACGGCTGAACGAACGTGACATTAATGCAATTCATACCTGGAATTTTTCCAGATTTGGAATAGTGACATAGACTTATATTAATCTATTAATTTATAAATTTCATAAAACATATATTTACTTGATAATTGTCATATGATATACACATGCTTTTGTTATGATATTGGTAAAATAAGTTAAATATATTCTTAATAAAATATTAACTTAGTAAAAATCATACATAAGAAAAATTTTATAAACTGGTAGTATGGATTTTAGTTAATATTAGGGGGTTCAATTATCACATGCATACACCCGGTTGATTATGTGTTAAAGTTAAGATTATTTAATATGGTTTATTGATTGTTTGTTGCATACTTGATTAAGAGTTAAAGTATAGTTATACACAAGTAATTCTATCAAAACTTGATTGAATATATATATATATATATATATATATATATATATATATTAAAAAAATATTATATTTCTTGCTGAGATTTAAAGTGTAACACTAAAATTGAATGCCTAAGATTTTCTATTGAGAAAGTGATTAAGGCAATTCTGTCACCAATGCAATAAGAGTCTAAGTAGGCAGAGATTTAAGTGGTTACATTGGACCCCCTCGTCCTCTGAGAATTTTTCTTTGTTCACCTATAAAAGAAATTTGACTTGTATTATTTGGTATTACTATCCAAAATAACAAGTATATTTTTAGTATAACATATAAACAGGATCATAAAGTTGATTTTTGTGTGATTTATCTTTTGTACAATTTACAATTACACATGCCTAGTGGAAATATCATAGTACTGGTCGCTTATAGAGAGAAACTAGATAAGTTTGGTGGAGCAAACTTCAAACTATGGTAGAGCAAAATACTATTCTACCCGATAACACTACAGTTAGCTAAGTATCTCAAGGAAGATCTTTCAGGTCCTGTGGAGGGAGAAACATAAATAGCTAAGCAATTGTGATGAGGCATGGTCGCAATGCAACTTCTTATGCAAGAACTACCTCTTGGGAGGACTTGAAATACCTTGTATGATGTGTATGACGGTATGACTTCTTCAAAGATTCTCTGAGAATGTCTTAAGAAGAAGTACAAACAGAGGATGCTGGACAGAAGGAATTTATCATGGGTAGATTCCAGGACTACAAAATGGTAGATTCAATGATGATAATGTCTTAGTTGGGTGAATTACAGTTGATCATTCATGAAATATTAGATGAGGGAATGAAATTCTACAAGACGTTTGAAGTTGCCATAATTATTGAGAAGTTGCTTCATCATGAAAACATTTCATGAGTTATCTGAAACACAAGAAAAACATACGAGTCTTGAAAATCTAAGATTTTGGTTGTGAATCGAAAAGGACAATAGAAATTTCGAGAAGGCTAGCTACAAGACTATGAAGTTTAATGCCAACATCGTCGAGGATGAAAGAGGTAGCAGAAAGAGAAAAAATAGTGGAGCTGATTCTTATCAAAATATTAAGAAGTTTAAGGGGAAGTGCTACGTTTATGGGAAAAACGGTCACATGACAAAAGATTGCAAAAACAATAAGTCTCAATACAATGGCAAGAAAAAGAAAAATGAGGCCCATGTCACTGAAGATGAGCTATTAACTGATGAGATCTCAGAGTTGAATATCTCAACAGTTGTAACTGAAGCCGATTTGGTTGGGAATCTGAGAGAATGATGGATAGACACGGAGGCTACTCGTCATATTTGTGCTGATAGTAAAATATTTTCCTCATATCAGAAGGTCGATGGTGGCGATCATCTCACAATGGGAAACCCGTCTACCTCCAAAGTGTTTGGACAAGGCACAATGGTTCTGAAGATGACATCCGATAATGAGCTTACGTTGAAGAATATTTTGCTTGGTCCTAATATTCCAAAGAACTTGGTTTCGGGTTCACTCCTTAGCAAGAATGACTTTAAGGTGTATTTTTTTTGACAAGTTTAACTCACCAAAAATGATATCTATTAAGGAAAAAGACCTCACTGAATCTATCAAGTTGATTGCCTTTTCAAGTTTAATATAATGACTGTTAATCGACATAGTACTAATAATAATAAGGCTGTGTCTTGCTTATATTTTTCAGTCACAAAATGTATGGCATGATAGGTTGCGGCATGTTAATTATAATACAATGCGTAAATTAATTAACATGGACCTTATACATAAATTTACAATTGATATCCAACATAAATATGAAGCATGTATTGAAGCGAAGATGAATAGAATATCATTTCATTCCATAAAAAAAATTCTAAACCTTTGGAACTTATGCACACCGATGTGTGTGATATGGATGTTGTGTAATCTAAAGGCGATAAAAAGTACTTTGTCACTTTATCGATGATAGCACAAGATTCTGCTATGTGTTTTGCTTAGGAGCAAAGATGGATCTATTGAGAGTTTTATACACTATAATAACGAAGTTTAAAATCAACTTGGTAAGAAAATCAAAAGAACCAGGAGTGATATGAGAGGTGAATATGTGTCACAATTCGGTGAATATTGTTCAAATCATAGAATTATTCATGAAACTACTACTCCTTATTCGCCTCAACAAAATGGGAAAGCAGAACGCAAAAATCAAACGTTGAAAGAAATGATGAATGTCATGTTGGCAAGCTCTGGTTTATCCCATAACTTGTGGGGGGAAACCTTGCTTTCCACTAACTAAAGTCTAAACAAGTTACCTCACAAAAGATTGAACAAGAAACCATATGAGATATGGAAACGTCACGCACCATCCTATAAATATCTGAAACTATAGAGGTGTCTCGCCAAAGTGATGGTCCTAAAATTAAGAAGGTGAGAATAGAACCAAAAACTGTTGACTGTAATTTATTGGATATCCTCACAATGGAAGCGCGTATCGGTTCTTGGCACATAATTTGAAATTCCTTACATCAATCCAAATATGAAAATTGAGTTAAGGAATACGACATTCATTGAAGAGATATTCATTGTTAAGGAAAATAAAGAACAGAGTATCTCAAAAAAAACCATTGATACTGATATAAGTAGTGAACAAGTTAACCAATAATCAAATCTACATTAAAAAATTGAGGAAAATGAACCTAAACATTAGCAAAAGAAGAGTAAGAACGTCTAAGTCATTTGGACCTGATTTTCTGACACGCCTACTAGAAAATGAGTCTCAAATTTATAAAGAAGCGATGTCATCTTTGGAGGCACCTTTATGGAAAGGTAATATCCCGAATATTTTTGAATGTTCAGGAAAAATTTTGAAATTAAGTTAAAGATTTGGAATATGATAAGAGTATATGAGTTGGAAAATAGATGGGAATTTTTTAAGTGCAGTTTCGTCGCATAAAAAATGCGTGGTTCCGAGAATCGGTTATGCGATTCCTAATTATATCGTTATATGAGTAAAATTTTATTTTTTCGGCTATAACAATTGCAAATGAACTATGATTGAGTCGATTCTTGATAAATCAGACTCATATTTTCGATACGAACAACTTTTGTGTTGAACATATTTCGAAATTTACATCCAAAGGCCTTCAAAAATGTAAATTATGATAAAGGCCTGATTGTAATTTTCGGGGGTCAAAACGTAATTTTTTGAAACTTGTCTATATATACCTCAGTGTTTTTGTTAATTGCAAAAATGTGACAATCTTCGAAGTCTTCCCACGCGACCCACACCCCCCAAAACACGTTGCAGCTGACCTTGGTCCCACCGGCGGCCTACCGGCCATCGTAGGTCGGCGCGACCGGCCAGGGGGGTGTGCTGGCCACCATCCACCTTGTGGTGGCCGGCGGCAGTCCCCAGGTCGCCAGTAAAAAGACAATAAGGAGAGAGAAAATACACGAAATGGGTTTGTCGATCCCAGCTCCTCGCTTCATTTCATTGCCCGAGCCACCCGCCAAATCGAAACTCTAGGAGAGTACTACAAGTTGGTGGTGATGAATTTCCATTATGTGCACGATCGCACACGAATCGAGTAAAAATATGGATTAATAGTGACCCATGATAAACAGTAGTTCCTATTGAAATTTTCACCGATTCCAACGCGTTCGTGGATCATTTGCAGTCCGTAGTGCCCTCGAAATCTCGGTAAGACCTCTCGTTAAAAATTCGTAAATTTCAAGTTTATAGTTAAATATTCAGATGTATCCAATAGTTTCGTAGAGCAGAGTATTGATATAAATTGAATTGTTTGAGTATTAGCATATTGAATATTAGCATTTGGTAAAATCCGAGTGAAAACGAAACGAGTTTGATCGATCCGATAAAATATACAAGTTTTCGGTAAAAATGAGTTTTTGCGTATAAAGATGTGTTTTGGTTTTGATGATAGTTATGAGTTATTTATGATATTAAAAATGTTTAGTTAAATTCGGGAAGATTCAGAGGGTTCGGGACCCTTCCGTAGCATTTGCAGAGAAATTTTTTGGAAGATTTTCCAAGAATACGTAAACCGAGAATTTAAGTTAGCTGACTACTTAGGTTAGTTATAATGATGTTTTTAGGATTATTGAAACTGGGATCATTAAAATCAGAATTGATTTGGTTGTTCCGGAAAGATCCAAATTTTATTGTAGTTAAGTCAAGAATCTTATAAAATTACGATTCTGACGATATTTCGCTATTTATTTTGGAAGATTTGATTAGGACTTTGAGTGTTCGCGAAACCAGGTAAGTAACCCATGCGATATGTTCTCAACTCATTTTTTTCGTGTTTTAAACGTGTATATATATATACCACACATATGTAAAAATAATTGAAAGGTTTAGGATAGTTAAATGATGGATTTGAGGAATAACTTCGAGATCGTGAACAGTTGAGTTAGTCGACCATCACAGGAATGACCTTTGTCATTTCTATGATATGAAGTGAAATGTTTGAGGATAATGTTATGATATGAAGTGAAAAGTTTGATGAGTTTGATGGCTACATGTATATATTGATGCATGTAAGTCTATGAACACGTAATAGTTTGTATATGTATGTGATGATCAGCTGTGAGTAAGTTTGTTATCATTCCGCACATGCGATTATTTGTATATAGGTGAGATGGTTAAGTGAGATGAGAAATGAATATAAGCTAAGTTCTCTCCAAACGAATATGTTTATTTAGTAAAGATACTGTATTAAAAGTTTCTAGATAGAAATTCTAAAATGAATATGATTGAACGATAAATAAAGAGATATGAGGATTGTAAGAGATATGAGATTTGATTTCATAATAATGGGTATATTAATATGTTTGAAATATATGTATGTATATGAGTATTTGAATGATGTTTGGATTGTTTGTCGTGTATGTGCTTGTTTATGAGAAATCATTTGATAAGTTTATGTTATATGGTGTGTGAGCCTGTGTGTATGTTTGATTGGATGATTTGCGGTGTAGTAGTCGAGCTCGTTAGGAATCCATTCGGACGGAATTCATCTCATACCTATTCCAAAATAGGTAACGAGTCTCGTACGAGCATTATGTGTGTAAGCCACATGTATGTATGTATTGTTGGGTGATGTGATCTTTGACGTATCAATTATTATGTGTGCTTCTTAGTTGGTTCCGTGATGACTGTAAATATGTCTGAATGTGTGAATGTGTATGATGGATCTCATGATATGTATGGATTATATATGCTTATGTGAGATGAATGGATGATTTTTGTGTTTGCTAAGTTGTAATGATCTGTACTCATATGTGTAAGGATTCTGAAATTGTATTTGCATGTATATAAAATAAGTGTGCTACGGTATGTGTGAATGTATATGAAACCCAAGTGTTAAGCTATTGTAAGGTTATTGTGGATTAAAGAAGGTGAGAGAAAATTATTTTGATATTGAAGAAATAGGTTTGGTAGTAAAGATAGTTTATAACTGAACAGAAGAAAGTTTGTTAGATTTACCGATTTGATGATATTTCAAAGATACTTAACTGTGATAAGTATTAATATGTGACTTCATGTGAACATTGAAATGGTTTCGATGTTATGTGACGTACTTTGTGATTTCAAATCCATATTTCGTGTGCTTTGAATGTCTACCCACTATATTGACCATATGTAAATATGTAAATATGAAAATTTGATATGGGTAAAGTATAAAGGATATAGAAAGATGGTAATTCTAAGACTCGTAATAACTTGATAATTCTGAAAAAACTTCTAATGTAATTGACTTGTATGTTTTGTTTGTAGTGCTAGCATGGTTACTTACTGAGTTTTTATAACTCACACCAAACCAATTTGCTAGTTTTGCAGGTTGGCTTCCAGATTAGTCAACCACGACATCTTTGGAAGTCATGTTCGACACGCGGATCACCCAAGCGACAGTCACCCTCGCAAGTGTCCTTGGAGAAGTTTTAGAAGTTTACGATGTTTGTAATAATTAAATGATTTGATTGCTTGTGATGTTGTGGGCACAGAGCCCTTGAGTGTTGATAGATGTTTTGGGCAAAGAGCCCTTAGGTGATGATTTTGATATGTTGGTGTGGACCTGAGGTCCCTTTTTATATATGATGTTTATTTCAGGTTCGTTTTGATGCTGGACTGAGATCCAATTTTAGGATACATCATGCCGAATTTTCTGTAAATTTATAGGCTTATGGAGATGGGTGAATCTTATCTCCTGCCGGTAGCATCCTGCCTCTGTCGGGGTCTTACAGGTTATCAAAAGTGAGATTGATTATATCCTTCAAAACCTTACTTAGGATTTGATTGATCTCCCTCCAGGTTGTAAGCCGTTAGGCTACAAATGGATTTTCAAACGGAAAATAAAGTCGGATGGATCAATAGATAAGTACAATACAAGACTTGTCATAAAAGGTTATAGACAAAAATAATGCCTTGATTACTTTGATAACTATTTACCAGTGACATGTATCACTTCAATAAGAATGCTTATAACTATAACAAATATCTTTGGTCTTACAATATATCAAATGGATGTAAAGACGACATTCTTAAATGAGATTTAGATAGAAGAGTTTATTAAATGTTGAACAAAGGAAGGTTTAATGATAGACAAAAATAAAAAGTGTGCAAACTTATAAAATTCTTATATGGATTAAAACAAGCTCTTAAACAATGGCATGAGAAATTTGACAAAGAAATATTGTCAAGTGGATTCAAATCAACGAGTGTGATAAGTGTGTATACACTAAATGAACTCAAAAAGATATGTCATTGCGTGTCTCTACGTAGACGATATGCTGATAATTGGTAGTAATCATGAGATGATTCAGTCTACCAAGAAATTATCGACCAGCAAATTTGACATGACAGATTTAGGAGTAGTTGATGTGTTCCTAGGAATTGAGATTTCCATAACATTATAAGGATACATATTAATCCAGGCATATTATGTCAAGAAAGTACTTGAGAAATATAACAAAGGAAATCTAAACATAGGTAGAACTAATGTGGACCTAACTCTTCATTTGTCAAAGAATACTGGTTCGAGCGTATTGTAATTAGAGTATTTAATAATTATTAAGAGGCTGATGTATCTCACAAATTATACACGACTTGATATCGCTCAAGTTGTAAACAGGCTTAATATATATAAAAGTAATCCAATCCATAACCACTGGAAAGCCATAGTAAGAGTTTTAAGGTATCAAAGAAAAATTTCATAATATGGTATGCATTATACCGGATATCCTACTGTTCTAGAGGGATACAACGATGCTAACTGGATATCTGATATAGTGGATTCCAAATCCACGAGTGGATTTGTTTTCACACTTGGTGGTGCAGTTGTTTCTTGTAAATCCTCGAGGTTATCGTGTATTGCCCGGTCTATTATGGAGTCTGAGTTTATAGCATTAGATAAAGCAGTAGAGTGTCTTCAAAATTTCTTAGAGGATATTCTAAATTGGCCAAAACCAATGCCAGCTATAAGCATACATTGTGATAGTCAATCGGTTATCGATAGAGCCCAAAATACAATGTATAACGGTAAGTCTCGACGTATACGTCAAAGACACAATACCATAAGAAAACTACTCTCGAGTGGCATAATTTCAATAGATTATGTCAAGTCGAAGGAAAACATAGAGGATCCACATACTAAAAGTTTACCTAGAGATCAATTTAAAAACTCATCGAAGGGAATGAGCTTGATGCCTATAAATTAGAAATTATCACTGTGGGAACCCAACCTAACTGATTGGAGATCCCAAGATCTAGGTTCAAAAAGGACAATTGAAGCTTTGTGCAATTCAAAAGAAGCACTGTAGAGTTCTATACTATTCCTATTACTCACTCCTCAATTAATTCTACATCCAATGTTATTTTCAAAAATATTATAAACATATTAGAGAGTCTAAGAATTAGAGATAGTTTCCACCATTTTAAAATTTGAGTTCTTGATCAAAAGGAGTGCCCCTTAATTAAGAAGCAACCAATTATCCCGGGAGAACGTTAGCTAAGAGATCCGTAAGTTCACCCAGGCGGGCTAATAAGTTCTTAAGGATAAAGATTTTCTCGACTTGGTCTTAATTTTTCATCTTCTACAATTTAAAGGTTTTTCCAAGTCTTGTGTTAAGTTGATACTTTTGATTTTGTAGTAGTATAATTTGATTGATTATGCCATGTTAAAATGATTAATAACACATATCGCCCCCACATCCGTCCATAACAAACAAAAACATGATACATAGTGTTAGGGTGGAAATGGCTTTACGTCAGTGTGGACTAAAAAATGTGAAATAGGTC
>SKCR01043014.1:0-31985 GCA_019454045.1 Zanthoxylum bungeanum
GGCACGCAAGTCACATCAAGCGTCAAATCGCTAGTCGCATCAATCGTCAAATCAATTGTCACTTTGAGTGATGTGACTTGACAACATGTCACTTTATTAAAGTGATGTGATGTGACTTAAAGTAAAAGTTGAAATGATGAAAGCTTTAAAAGACTTGAGTTGGAATATAACATTATTTTATTCCTTGCCTTTTTGACTTTTGAATTAAAGTTGAGTATATATCTTATTTTTATTTACTTGGTAAAATTAATAAAGAAATATACAAAAGCTTTTTCTTCTCTCTCTCTACATAAGTGTATACAGTACACGGTTTTGGCATTTTGGGGAGCCAAAACGTTTTCTTCTTCCTCTCTTGGCTTGGAGCCATTTCTCTCTTCCCTTCTCTCGGCTTTGAGCCAAATCTCTCCCAAAATTCTGGTTAGACCGAATTTGAAGAAGAAGGAGAAGTGCTAGCACACCTTGAGTTTATATAGGTGATAGGGAAACGAAATTTGTGAGCTTGGAAAGCTTGAAGCTTGGAGCTTCAATGGAGTCATCTATGGCCGAATATGGAGGAGTCCAAACCAGTCCAAACCGCACAGCCCACTGCCAGAAGAAGCTACTGCCGAGCATGGAGGGAGCTAAAAACGCACCTTGTTCTTCATTCATCAAAACCAATCAATGTGAGTTATGTTTCCGCCTTACTCCTTAGATGTGTTCATATGCGGTTTTTATGCATGATTGTGATCCTTGGGACCTTGATTGAACTCCAACAGAAGGAGAATGGGTTCTCTCGCTCAATATACTCCTCCAGGTACACCACACACAACGTATCTGAAAGGAGAAATCGGACTTTATTGGATATGGTCCGATCGATGTTGAGTTTCACAGATTTGCCCTGTTACTTATGGGGTTACTGTCTCTTAACAGCCGCACATCTTTTGAATAAGATTCCTTCAAAGGCTGTTCCTACGACACCGTATGAGATATGGTTCGGTAGGAGACCGAATCTTAATTATATTAAGGTTTGGGGTTGTCCTGCCTATGTCAGGGTAACTCAGCAAAGTAAGCTTTCGCCTCGAGGGCAAAAGTTTAGGTTTGTTGGATATCCCTCGAACACGAGGGGATATCTGTTCTATGATGCCGAGCATCGAAATGTCTTCGTAGCTCGCTTCGCAAAATTTCTAGAAGTAGAATTTTTGTCAGAAGGTAGTGATCATAGAAGGGTTGAACTTGATGAAGTCCAACCTGAAAACAACGAACCAACGGAGGAACCTGAAGTTCAAGTAGATGAAGGACCTTCAACACACACACTCCGTAGGTCGGAAAGGGTATCTAGACCTCCTGAACGCTTGTATTTGATACAAGAAAAGAGTCTGGATGTTCTCTTAGTTGAAGAGACCGATCCTTCCTTTCACCTATAGAGAATCGATGTTGGACATCGACTCCGTGAAATGGCAAAGTGCCATGAAATCCGAGATAGATTCAATGCATGAAAATCAAGTTTGGGACTTGATTCCGCTTCCCGAAGGAATTGTTCCTATCGGTTGTAAATGGGTTTACAAAAGGAAGCGCGGGCCTGACGGTAAGGTTTGAAACTTACAAGGCCCGACTGGTAGCAAAAGGTTACACGCAGCGACCTGGCGTCGACTACGATGAAACTTTTTCGCCGGTAGCAATGCTTAAGTCTATCCGGATTTTGCTTTCTATAGCTGCGTATCATGACTACGAGATTTGGCAAATGGATGTCAAAACGGCTTTTCTAAATGGGTTTCTTGATGAAGAAATCTATATGGAACAGCCGAAGGTTTCACATCCAGCCAAACCTCGGGTATGGTTTGTAAGCTTAAGAAGTCCATTTATGGACTTAAACAAGCTTCACGAAGTTGGAATCTTCGATTCGACGAGATTATCAGATCGTCTGGTTTCCTTAAGAATTCGGAAGAATCCTGTGTGTATCAGAAGGCCAGTGGGAGCATGGTCGTATTTTTAGTCCTGTACGTTGATGACATCCTAATCATTGGGAATGATTTAGGAATGTTACAAAGCGTTAAAGCATATCTCTGTAAGAATTTCTCCATGAAGGACCTGGGAGAAGCTTCCTATGTTTTAGGGATAAAACTCTATATCGAGATAGACAAAGGAGGCTGATTGGGTTATCCCAATCAACGTACGTAGATAAGATCTTGGAACGGTATAGCTTTGGTAACTGTAAGACAGCAAACATACCGTTCAGACATGGGATTCATCTTTCCAAGAAGATGTGTCCACAAACAGAAGATGAGAAGGTTAGAATGTCTAACCAACCTTATGCTTCGTGTTTGGGTAGCATAATGTATGCCATGTTGTGTACGAGGCCTGATATCAGTTTCGCTGTTAGCGTAACTAGTCGATATCAGTCCAATCCAGGTAATGACCATTGGATGGCCATTAAACATATCCTAAAGTATCTTAAAGGTACTAAGGATAAGTTGATAATATATGGAGGAAACGAACTGCAGGTTAACGGGTATACAGACTCCGATTTCCAATCGGATCCCGATGATAGAAAGTCTACATCTGGATTTGTCTTTACCCTTAACGGAGGTGCAGTATGTTGGAAGAGTTCCAAACAGGGATCTACAGCTGATTCCACCACTGAGGCGGAATATATTGCAGCTTCTGAAGCCGCAAAAGAGGCTGTGTGGATAAAGAACTTTATCACAGAATTGGGAGTTGTCCCAAGTATCGAGAATGCGATTCCGTTATACTGTGATAATACTGGAGCCATTGCGCAAGCAAAGGAACCGAGGGCGCATCAGAAGTCGAAGCATGTGGAACGCAAGTACCACATCATTCGAGAGATCGTGTCGCGAGGGGATATTGTCGTGTGCAGGTACCGAGTGAAGACAACGTAGCAGACCCGCTGACGAAGGCCATACCTCCGAAGTTATTTGATAAACACGTGGAGTCGATGGGTATTAGATACAATCGATATTGGCACTAGAGCAAGTGGGAGATTTTGTGGGGTTGGTGCTCAGAGCGCCAATTCCCGGTTGTATTTTGTTAAATACTTCTGTAAAACATTATTATTAGTAATAATATATGCAGTTTTATAATATAATCTAATCTTTTATATGGTAAAGACGTAATGACCCTAGAATGATTAGTCATGATACAGTTGCAAAAGCGTCGCAACGGACATTGAGTCGTATCATGACGTTGTCATTCTCAGACAGTTCCTGGTCAAGGTTTACACTACTTGGTCAGTATAGTAAACCCGTTGAGACCGGTACATGTCGTATACTGGAATATATGATTCCAATGGTTTCTCAATGAACCATAAGTCTTGGAGACTAGTATAGTGTGTAGGTGTTTTATAGTGGATAAACACTGAACGACTCACCGAAGATTCTTATGGATGGTACACCAGCGTCAATAAGAATCTTCTTGGGTTGAGTAGCACTTGTGATTCTTAGACTTGAGATGCCATTGTGGGCACATGAGACATCTTCTACACTTAGATGGCAGTCACGTCACCGATCTATTTGGATCAGACCTCCGCCTGTTCGTTGGGTGTAGATAGATCCTCAGGGTGTCCTATGTGTATCAAGATAGGATCCGTCAGTTCTGTGTACCAGAGCATAGGTAGTCCATATGATTAGCAATCAGATAAAACCATGGGCCCGTGGTAAGTTTAGAAGCTAGTTCTAAACATTCTTTTTGAGATTGCTAATAGAATAGTCGACTGGATAATCCCGATAGAGATTTGACGTTCATATCTATATCTCTGGGATTTATCCGGATACCTGTGACGGAGGAATTATACATTTGCGATGACCTCGACCTGTATGGTTTAGCGAGATTATCCGTGATCGTCATAATCTACGGGTGGATAGATTATGGACATGAAATTTGATTTCATGACGGATATACCTGAACCTAGAGAGTCTCAATAATGAAACATACTCGTTGAGCACTAGAGCAACATAAATAAATAATATTGATTATTTATAAAGTCGTTTAATGGTTAAACGCAAGATACATGCTAAAGACACTAGATAGTCATTTACTTAATTATTGTGTATTTACATTTAATACTTGATTAATTTAAATACACATTAATTAATAGTCAAAATGAGTTATTTGACTTATTTCCTAAATGAATATATGTTTTTAATATTTAATGTAAATATTATACATATATTTAATATATTTGTATTTGATTAATTAATTAATTATTTAATTGTTAAATGATTAAATTAATTAAAATATAAATATCTTATGTTAGGATAATTAAAGTAAATGACATTAGTTGCATTTGTTGACCAAGATAAATATCTAATAAAGTAGTTTAAAGATATTTGTGCAAGTTGACATTATGATAATTGAAATTAAATTGAAATTACAATTTCTTGAATTTGCCATGAATTTCGGCCAAGGTGTAATTGTTCACATATAAATTGTTTTTCATTTTTCATTTCACTTAACCTAATACACTTTTAAAAGAGAAAGACACCATTGTTGAAGCAAAAGAAAGCTTGAGAAAGAAAGTTAAACATCAAAAAGCTTGGATTTTAGTAAGTTTCTTGAACTTGCTATTAGTAAGGAATTTATTCCTTTTGTTCTAGGCTTTAATATGTGATATTCCTAGGATGTTCCTTTCTTTATTTCTTGTGTTTTGATGATGGTTGTTTTGATGAAAGTGTTAAGCATGTGTAATGAAAGAAGTGTATGACTATTGTAGTTATATGTAATCTTTTAAGGTTTATGAACCATGTTGCTATTCTAGAGTTGTTGACCCACTCTTAAATGACCTAGATTTGATCTTGAGTTGTTTCATTGTGTTGAGACTTGAATTGGATGAAAGATTGATGATTGAAACATTTGATTTAATGTTTAGCCTAATTTGTCCATTTTGTGGAAATTGAAAAATTAGGGTTTCAAACTAATTCCAAATTTGGGGGTTTTCATATATGTTGAGCATTTGGGTGTGTATATGATGCATGCAAAGTTTCATGTTGATTGGATTTCATTTGGATGAGTTTTGAAGCATGAAATGACAAATGGTCAACTTGGGCACCATTTGGTGCTCTCGGCTCTGAAGGAATTTGAATTTGGGGATTTTGTGGCTTTTGGTGTTTTTGATGTTTTGAACATGCTAAGTTCATCTTAGAAATGATTTAGAATCATTCAAAATTGATTGGATCAATTTCGGACTAAAATGGACAAAATACCATATAAGGGTAATTTGGTAATTTCACTTGAATTGATTCATTTGAAATTTTATTTCATTATTTGATTATTGGGTAATTAAATAAATGTGTTTATTTATTTAATCCAGAAAAGTTTTGAAATCTGAAAATCGGATTTTCACCGCTTCCGCTGCGTTACCGGATTAACCCCTATCAGACCCCAACACCTTGGCCGTAGGTGAGAGAGAAGGAGAGGAGAGTGGTGTTGTCTATTTTTTTTTCCAAAAAATCTAATAAACATATACCAAAAATTAGTCAAAGCTTTTCCAAAAAGCTTATACAATTTTTGGAGGCAAAATTACAATAAATGCAATCCAACAACTCACATCACTCATGAATAGTGACTGGTTGTTAATCACTCAAAGTGACAAGACATCCATCACTTGAATAATGTGCGATGTGACGCGTGATGTGACTTATGGGCCGCACTTGAATTCGAAATGTGAGTGGGCCCGCAAACACTCCCGGGCTCAGGTTCACTAATTTCGAATTAACGAATTTTCCTTTGCGACGTAATTAAATCAAATTCAATTAAATAATTTTGCCTAGAAAAATTACTATTCACGTCGCTAGCGAATAAATTCTAAATTAACTCGTTCGCACGAATAAAATCTAATTTTAATTCCGCGTCGAAATCCAATTTCATATAATATCGAATATTATTTTTTATCGATTAATTCCAAATTAATCATTATCTCTCTTTAAATGATATTTCATCTCAGATAAAATATCTCCGTAATTAACCCAGATTAATTTTCTCTCTCTTATAATTAATCCCAGATTAATTAAGTGCGAGTCATACGTCATCGGTGAATCTTCGGGAATCGACCCATGAGATCCCCGGATATGTTGGCAGTAAATCCGGTCGTCGGACTATCCGAACACGTACGTACCTAGTACTACGCTTTTACCGATTTACAAGACATGGTTGGCTTCTAGCAAAGCACCGTGCCTACCCAATTCTCAAAAATATTCTTATAGGAATATGTGATCTATATCAGGGATAGTTTACATAGTATTGTGTATTACGATCCAGTATCGAATGTCACGTGCAAGGCCTGGGTTGGAATTGTGTCTGCCCCGTACGAAGCACATATCGGATATTTGGTAACTAGTCTCTATAATCGGATAATCATGACCTAGTCATATTATCCCGATAGTTGCAGCATAAAAGAGCACCAGTTTCGTATCCTACGTGATCATCATCTCCACTTGACTGGAATGATACTTTCATCCCGACATCACGCCCAATACACTATGATTCTCAATATACCCAGGAGAGGCGTACACAGAACCTGTTAAAGCCCTGGACGACCAAAACCAAAGTATATTGATTGTCGCAAGTATTAGCGGTGCAAATCTCAGGTTATGTCCAAATACAACTACCCTGATTCGGACTTCCATAGACACATAGTCATACTACTAATGGAATTCCGAGGGGTCTATCCAGAGCGAAGCTGTTCCAGTACCATCGGTAAACACAATCTCCTATTACACTTGCATGAGTATCCTATACCCAAATATATGAGAACTATGTCATTATGCCTGCAGTTGCTTTTCTGTGCTCAATGTGGTATGGTTTTCTTTCTTTTTTTGTCTCTTTTTTTTTTCTTTTCATTTTGAACTTTTTTTTTTTTTTTTTTCAACACACCTACCCTTTAAGGTAGCATTTCTCCTAATGGTGGTCCTAATACTCGCCCATGGGTAGCTTCACGCTTATTGGTTATAGGTGGTTCAATTCTTTTCTTTAGAGATTTTTCTTTCATTTTCAATCATACCACACATCATAACATAAGAAAATCAAGATAGACATCTAAGCAAACGGTGATTCACCGACCTATAATTTCTTCAACTAGTCACCTTGCCAACTACTTAGGTTTTCACCACTAAAAACCTATAGTGAAGTGCTTACGAGTCTATCATAGATCAATCACTAAAAGTATCAGATAAAAGCACATCAAGAGTTTATCGTTTCTAAGATTTCACCCTAAAGCAAACGATTTCATCATTGGACTTATGTCTAACTATCAAGGACTAAAAACAAACAACAATTTTTTTCTTTTTTTTTTTAATTTTTTAATTTTTCATTTTTTTTTCTGAAGGCCCCCCAATGGTCTTTCTATCATTGCAGTAAAGTTCTCTATTTCTCGGCTTCATTTTCCTAACCCACAGATATCTATGATGGCTTTTAAGACACGAGGGTTAATATGATGCATGTATGCATGAGATGCGTGCGATACATGGAATATATAAGTCGACCTATTATCATTTTAAAGCATTCAATCATACTATTGCGTGGTGCAAACTTGTCCCAGTTGAAAAGGCCCAACATGTTTACACTTTTGCGATAACATGGCTAAACAACTTCAAATGATAAGAGGCCCAAACACAAAATGGCCCATCGGCATTTTAGAAGCTTTTGGCCCAATTGCCATAAAGCACAGACTTATCCCAGTTTGAATGGCCCAACAAGTTCACATCTTCTGACAAAAGGTCCAACTGGATCCAAATGACGATGGTCCAAAATATAAACACAAAATAAATAATTTCTATTAGTTCTACGACTAAGGTTCTCATGTGGGTTTACAGGAGTTCGGACAAAGGCTCTCATTGACAAAGGCTTTCCCACAACTATGACTCCCCACTCAAGGGTTCAAGCGACCAAGTGAGCCACCTTTTTTATACCTTACGGTACGTGCCAATGAGTTAAGGTGCGTGACTGACTGTCAAATGGATTTCCCGTTGTAGATTCCCCAGAGGGAGGGTGGAGAGAACTCTCTTAAATACCCAAGCCTCTTAGGCTCTTATCGCTTGGTGACAGGAATAAACAACGAGTCCTCCAAATTAGTCCATCACGGTAGGCTACGAGTAGATGATTATCTAGGTGCTTTCACAGCTTTTCCTTATAGAAAGGTAGTGAATGAAGGAAGACACCAAACCATTACCTAGCCTTAAAAAGTGCCTTTGATTAAACCAATTTCAACCCAAGGTAAACATGGTTAACTATAGCACAAATCACAATCATTACAAGACATTATTTCGGGGCCAATTCTCTATCCCCAGTGGAGTCGCCAGACTGTAGGACACAGAAATCGGCGATGCTGTTCTAGGCTCACGGCCTAGTTGGGAGTACGGAGTAGCTCGCGGGGAACTAAACCGGAGAAATAACATGGAGTCGCCACTAGGTGTAAACCAGGACAAAGATTTAAGGCCGCACTCACCCCTCGCAAGGGAAGACCTCAAACCTGTTGGGTTCGGAATGGTCCCTTACTTATGCCACTTGTAATGATGTGATTTGTGCAATATCTTAACCGAATCTACGTAACATGCTCAAGAACAACCTATATCTAGTTCATGTTTATAAAGATAAATCCTATGTCTAAGTTTGCATGCTTGAAAAGTAAGTCATCATAACACACGACAACGCACGACAATCTCATGAACATATTTCAATTATATAATGCGAAATGAAAACAACAACATAAACTTAATGCAAATTCCAAACGCAAAACGAATAACTAATCATGCTTAAAAATAAACAACTAAATCATGCTTAAAGATAATAACATACTAGACTAAATCATGCTTACAAAAATAAATAACGTACTAGCAACCTAATCATGCTCAAATATATGATTGGATGAAACGAAATACGTGTGTCTCTCAAGTAGTACGTGGCATTGTATCCGGAGTGCAAACCGCACTACCGTCCATTCGGATTCGGCTACGGAATTTACGTCCGGGTTTCCATCCGATATACCACAAAAGAGAACACACATTCCGTTCATCCGGAATTCACATCATGCCTCAATAAATGACTCTCATGCGATAATATATTAAAATAAATAAAAGAAACAAAAGATAATAAGTAAAAAGGGTGCCCTCAGGTCTAACCTCTTTTGTCGCCTCTCGAAAGCGCGTTACACGGCCTTCGGAATGGAGAATGCTCTGCAACTTTTCTGGTTCATTAATCCAACGTTTCTCTTTGCTGTTTCACTGTCTGGGCTGCTGTGTTCACTCCGTTTCGCTGCTGTTTTTGTTGTATTTTCTGGTCACTATTTTTGGTAATTTAGGCTACTGTTTTTACGGTTTTTTGGATTGGTTTGGGCTGTTTTTTTGGTGATTTCAGGGGGAATTCTGGGACTGTTTTGGGCAGTTTTTAGGTGCAGTTTTTGGGGGTTTTAGCTGCTATGAAAGGGGTTGTATGGAAAGTTAGTGAGTAGCGTGGTGTTTGTGGAGGGTTGGTTGCGTGTTTGAAGGCAGTACGTGTGGCTGATGAACGTGAGGGGTATGAGGCAGTGAAGAAGACTTGTGTCGTTGAATGAAGGGGTAAATGGCATGTGGTGGCAGACGGGTTGAGTGAAGGGACCTTAGGCGTGAAGTGGCTGCGTTTGAATTGGTAGGCGTGAAGAAGGGGTTTGGCTTGGAGCAGGAAGGCTTTCGTACGTTAGTTCCTCTCGGCTTAGGGGTTTATTGTGGCTGTGCGCTTTGTTTAATTTGTGAGAGTGGCGTGGCTAATGAGTAGGGAGAAGGGCGTGTGTAAACGTGAGGTGTGTGTGCTGAGTGCAGGTCTAGAGGTAGATAGCAATGTGTTCGTGAGTCAAGTGGCCATTTGTCCGTGAGTGGGCTGATTGGTGGTGTATATGTGTGTGAGTGGGCTGGTTGTTGGATGGAGAGGATGTGTTGAGTGTGGTGTGTCTTTCTTGAAAGTTAATGTGTGAAGGCTTGTTGGGTGAGGGCTAGGTGTTGATACGTGAAGGGTGCGTGAGTGAGGGCTAGTTTGGCATGTGATAGAGGACCGTTTGCAAAGGGTTTATTGCCGGCTGTGAGTGGGTGATGGCGTGGAGCAGTGAAGGGAAGCAGGTGTGTTGCCGAGTGGGAATGAGCTTAGAATATTAGGGTTCATTTCGTGAGAATGAGCCAGGGTTTCATGGTTGGTTTGTGGTTCTTTTTATAGGCAAAGGTTGGGGGTTGTCCTTGTGTGAAAAGGGAAGGAATTTTGTAATTATGGGGGATATTTTTAATTAGTGTGGGATAAGGAAAATTCACTTTAATTAGGGATGTGATTTGGTTTGATTAGATTTGATCTCTTTTAATTAGGAATATGATTTGATTTGTTTTAATTTAATTTGGAATGTGATTTATTTAATTTAGAAAGGTGATTTGTTTTAATTTAATTGGATTTAATTTAATTTAATTTGATTTGATTTAATTTGTGACATGTGTTTTAAATGTTTTAATTATTTGGATCGGGCTTTGGTGGGCTTGGTGTGTGACTTGCGGGGTTTTGGGCTAATGGTGTGTTTTAAAACGGAGGTCCAACAAGCGAACTCGCAGCTACTCCAGCGAATTAAATCCAACAATGTGTCAATTCTTGACTCTTCCCTTCCGACGTCCGTTTCCCGCGGCTTCCACAATTAACGAGGTAGTGTCTCCATACGAGACTCATCATCGGGACTTATATGCAAAAATGCAGTGCCTACACCTAGTTAGCCCATGCACATTATATTACCATGCATACAAATGAATGAGACAATAATGTCGAACTCCGTATGTCCGATTAAACATATATCACATTCAATCAAACATACTTCGTCCGGCGCGGCAAAACGTCGTGGCAAAGGTAGCCCTTAGGCTTTTCATCCCTCAAAACGGAGGACCTTTAATCCAACTTAATTTGCCCATGCGCACTATATCATCAATACACAAACAAATAACGTACGGAAAGTAAATAGCGGAATGTAAAATGTGAATAATAGACGAACAAGATAAAATAAAGTGAAATATGTGATGTTTGCTCAAGTGGTACGTGGAGTTATTTCCCAAGTACAGACCGCACTACCGTCCATTCGGATTCGGCTACGGAATTTACGTATGGGTTTCCATCCGATATATCACAAGAGATGGCACAAAATCATTCATCCAATGACCACAACAATATCATACATGATCCAATAATTCCAATAATACGCATGCGAAGAAATACAAATAAAAAATGAACGAGAATAAATAAAAGGGTGCCCTCAGGTCTAACCTCTTAAGTCGTTTCTCGGAAGTGCGCTACGCGGTTGTCGGAAGGGTTGATGCTCCGCAACTCCTCCAGTTCACTGGTTCGCTGTTTTCCTTCACTGTTTCATCATTTTGCTCACTATTTTGGGTTGCTTTTTCTGTTGTTCTAGGGTCGATTTTTGGGACTGTTGTTGGGTTATTTGGCTACTCTGTTGGGGGAAGTTTACTTGCTGGTTTCGGTCACTGCTTTAGGGTTGTTCGGGGACTGTTTTGGTAGTGTATTTGTGGCAGTGTGGGCTGTAGGGTTGCTATTTTCACTCGGTGAATTTTGTCTGGTTGAAGGGCTGTTGTGCGTTAATGAGAGGGGTCATTTAGTCTTGTGTTGTGGCTGTGTTCGTGGATTGTAGGGGTTGTTGGCTGTGTGTTCGTTGATTGTATGAGCATGAAGAGTCTTACTTGTTTGTTGCTAGTTTGTGAGAGAGGGTGACTGATTGCTGCGTGGAGTGTGATGGCTCGTTGTTTATTGTAAGCGTGAGTGGGCTGAGTGAGATATTAGTTTAGGGTTTTTTTGGTTGATTGAAGGGCTGTGTATCGGTCAGGGGGTTGCTGATTTGGCTTGTGAGTGCGTGTTTTTTGTGTTTGAGAGAGAGAGAGCGTCTGAGTGGTCTTTGGTTTGTTGCTGGTTTGATCTCGGTTAGTGAGGGCTGTTTTTAGGTTGAGTTTCACGGCTTGCTGAAGGTTAATTTTGTGTGCAAGACGTCTGTGAGGGCCTTTGTTGCAGTGCGTTTTCGATGAAAGGGGAGAGGGTTCTGTTTTGTTAACTTGTGCATGGTTTGTCTTGGTTGCAGGGGTTTATGGTGACGTGATCTTAGAGAGAGGCGTGAGCTGCATGAAGAGTGAGAGGGGATGCGTTGTTTTTAGGGTTTTTCTTGTTGCCGAATGAATGAGAGAGGGGCAGCTAGGTGAGAGGGATGGATGAGAGGAGAGAGGCCATGAAGCTTTAGGGTTTATTCTTTTGTTTGTGTTTTTGCCGTGAGAGTGGAGAGCCAAGGGAGTTTAGGGTTTTGTGTTATTTTTATAGTGATGTATTAGGGTTATGCATGGGTTTTGAAAAGGAAACAAATCAATTAGATTAGGGATAGATTTAATTAGTTTAAAAAAGCGAAATAATAATTGTGTTTTGGTGGGGGAATATATTTAAATTTGGTGAGTGAATTATTTAATTTTGGAATAAGATTTAATTTAATTTAATTTAATTTAATTGGATTTAATTTAATTTAATTTGTTACATGTGTTTTAAATATTTTTAATTATTATTGGACGTGATTTAATGGGCTTGGGCTAGGTGGGCCTGTGGCTTTGGTTTTGGGCTAAGGATGTGTTTTAAAACAGAGATCCAACAAGCGAAACCGAAGCTAAACAAACGAATTAAATCCACCAAGGTGTCAATTTCTGACTCTTCCCTTCCGACGTCTGTTTCCCGCGACTTCCACAATTTAAAGAGGCAGTGTCTCCATGTGAGACTCATCATCGGGACTTATATGCAAAAATGCAGTGCTTATATTATCCTCAGTAATCTATTATATATTCTGAGAATACTTCTCTCTAGTCGCACTAATTGAACAATTAAAAATCTATTGGTTAATGTTGATATTAAACTATGTATTTTGGCTATAGAATGCAAAGTGGCGTTCTTGAATGATTTCTTCGAATTAGAGATCCGTCGTGATTTCTTTGTTTGAAGAAGTTCATTCTAGAATGGCCGTCAAGTTTGCATTCTGCTGAGGTCACAGTTTGATATACAAGCTTATAGAGCCTATTGTAGACTCAGATGAGCTTTCCGAAAATCTGTGTTCTCTAAGATTGATATTAATCAGATTTTCTGATTTTATAAAAGCATAGAGAATACATATTTTTCGGTAGGGTCAGTGACCGGTGCGTAATCACACGCGTATAACGCAAGCGCACGTATCGTTCAAGTAGTATAAAAATTATCGATCCCACGATGACTTAATATCTAATCTATTAATTTTATGAGGTCAAAGGATTACTAATATCTAACATGTTGTTTGATTGATTTGAAAAGGTGACGATTCTAAATTTAAAAATAAGTAAATAAAGTTGTTCGAAAGTAGGTTTAAGAAAATTCAATATTAAAAACTATCTAGGGTTGTGATTTCTTTGCAATATCATTTTAAAGATGAAGTGGTTATCTTATAGTTGGGTAAAACATTGATTTATTAACCTGGAACACTAAATTATGTAAAAGCCTCTTCCGATGGTCAACTATAAATATCAAGTATAACCCAATTGAACCATATGTCTATGTCAACCAAATTACTTGGATTCATTAAGATTAAGTTCCAATTATGGTTACCCCCGCCCGACAGGTATATTCCTATCCTGTAAGGAAATCTATTAAAGAGTTATCTATCCTCAAGTAAGATCGTGGGCTATTGAGTCTAAGGTCTTAAACTTAAAATCCTTATGTCTAGTTCATTTTAAGTTTACCAGTTCAATTTTATTAATAGCCAGTTAATAAAAAACATTAAGATTAAGACTCAATAAATAAACTTTTATATTACCCAAACTATAATTTAACCCCTTATAAACCGGTGATATTGGATTTCATCACAACCCCAGATAACTGGCTTAGTTACGACACATATTTACAAGTAGTAAAAAAAAAATAAAAGACATAAAGTAAAATACTAAAATTAAATACTGAAAAGTAAATTGTTGAAAAGTAAATAAAGTAAAAAGTAAAAAGTAAAAAGTAAAAAGTAAAAAAAATAAAAATAAAAGTAATTACTGAAAGTAAATTGCTGAAAAGTAAATTGCTGAAATTAAATAAAGTAAAAGTACAATAAAAGAAAATGATGGGGTTAGAGGATCAACTTTTATTACTACTATTTTAGATATCTCCCTTAATATAATATATTAACTTTGCGTGATAATTACCAACCAGCCATATAGGCGGTATCCTAATTAAGTTAAATTAATAATTAATTACCAACCGACCAACCAGGCGGTATCCATACTTAGTCAGGTTAAAACCAATTTATAATTAATTTCCAACCGGCCAATATAGCGGTATCATCATTAAGTCAGGTTTTAAATAGTTTATATTTTTTATTTAAGGGAGATTAATCTAGATAGCAATAATAAAAGCTTTACCTTTTACCCCAGCAAGGGGGAGTTGCCTCCTCATTGCTTGAAAAATAAAAACTGCAAAAGTAAAGAAAGAAAAGGTTTGTGCGTAAAAGTAAATTGCGGAAAGTAAAAACTGAAAAGTAAAGAAAAGAAAGTGCGAAAGTGGAAATTAATTACTGGAAGCTGTAAATAAACAAACAAGATACAATCTTCTTATTTATTCATTAGGAATTTTCAAAGAAGAATGTATGAAATTTACAAATGAAACGGCTTGGTATTTATAGGCAAAATTTCGCCTCCATCAAATCATCTATCAAGTTCTCCACCAAATCCTTTATTAATTTCTCCACTAATTACTCCACCAAATCCATTATTAATTGCTCCACTAATTGCTTATCATGTTTGGTAGTGATTTGATAATTTTTATAATTTATTTATTAATTTATTTTTTGCTTTGAAAATGACTTTAATAATTACACACAACACACTTCTGGATGGTTCATCAGTTTCGGTCATGAAATCTTCAGAATTCGAAATTATTGTCTTTCACAGTTGTAGATCTTCGAGTCTTCTTTAATCTAGCACTTGAATCAGGTCCATCCGATATCGGAGTAAAAAGGTATGCCGAAAATACGACAGATGCGCAAAACTGGAATTTCCAAAACTACACTTCGTTAAAACGCCCTTTCAAGTTTCCAATCTCCAAAATTAATATGTCAAGTCTAATTTTTACCCTTATTTGACCCATATTTCGTCCTAAATGATTTCATTGAGTCCCAATATTATTTTATCTGCAAAACAAACTAAAACACATCAAAACGTTCATCAAACCCGAGAAACTAAACAAAATATTAAGTAAAAGGGGCGGTAAATATTAATATATTTTCCGCTCATCACACCCCCAAACCTAATTTGCTAGTCCTCGAGCAAAGCAACAAAATAAAATACAAGAAACAATTAAAATTAAACTAAGCCACTTTCGTAGGGATCACGGTGGCATTTAGCATATGCAATAAGCCTTTAAACCCCTAGGTGTCTCTAGTGGACGAGTTGTAGTCTCGTGAGGGTTTACAGCAATGATACCCACAAACATTTTACAAAAGTAAAAAGGTAGTGAAACTAATGCACACAAAAACAAAAAGACAAGCGAAAAGAGAATAAAGAAGTTAGTGACTAATGAGGTGAAACTTCTACTTCAAGTTACTAGTTGTTTTGTTTCTTTCTAAATTACCGAATAAGTAAATTCTCCGATTATATTTACCATTCTCCATATACACAGCCAACAAAGTATTAATCAATCACATTTTTGCCCACAACAGTCACAAGTGTAGTTGATAAGAGAGTAATATTTTTGTCCTAAAGTTCTATCAGATTTCACACCTTTTTTATGGCAATGGAATAATTTTTCTGAATTTTTTTTATTTTTTTTATTTATATACAATATCTTCCATCTATGTAACGAGTGTTGGGTCGGTGGCTCCCAAACCAGTTGGCTTTAGGGCACTAGGTGTTAAGACACCCCTACGGACTTAATTACTCAGACTTCAGATATTTTTGCAGCATCTTTGATCCATGTACCGAGCTTTGGGCCAGTGACTCCCAAACCAGTTGGTTTTAGGGCACTAGGTGTTAAAACACCCTTACAGACTTAATAACTCGGACTTTTTTTTTTTGTTTTTTTTTTACTCCATTGCTTTTTTTGAGATGCTTCCTCCAATTAAACTAGAGCACTGAATTTTACAAATTTTTCAATTTTAACTCATGTCTGTATGTTACTATGCATGTTGATAATACCTGTCAACTGAGCATATGAAGATCCATTTTAGTCCATTTTATGGAGAATTTACAAATTAAATAATTTAAAAGGAAATAAACAAAAATTAACTTATTTCGAAAATAGGCTTGAGATACGTATCAGGAGTGGAAACTCCTTACTCAGCTATCTCTCACCAATTTCACCATTTTAGTCAAAATAAAAAAAAAAACAATATCTTTTTGTAATTTTTGAAATTTTTTAATTTTTTTGTATTTTTCGAAAATTTTGGACTAAAAAATAAAAACAATACACAACTAAAAAGAAGATACTAATCAACTAATTCCCTCCCCCAAACCTAAATGAGACATAGTCCCCAATGTCTTAAACAGTAGAAGAAGAGTTTAGAAGATAGTACCTGGTTAGCTGAAATTCTACACGAAAAGTTAAAGGTTAAGATCCAGATTAACACTACGTCTCTTACCACGATCGTCCTCGGACCAATTTATCTTTGAAAGGATAGGATCAACTTGTGGTTCATAGGCTAAGAGTTGGTCAATTAGATCCGGAGCAGTCCTGGCAGTAAAGAGTAGTTCTTTCAAAGGTTTTGACACGAACCCATTTCTCCGAGCATCATCAAGAAACACACAAAGAAAATCATAAAATCTAACTACGTTAAACAGCCCAATTGGTTTCTGGTGTATGTTCAGGTTCTCCCAAGATAGTACTATAAAAATTTCCTCCAATGTGCCCAAGCCACCTGGCAAAGCAATAAAAGCATCATCACGGTTAATCATTTCTACCAGTCGTTCAGACATACCTGGCATGATCAGTTCCTCTCCGTTTGATGATCCAATAAGATTTTCCTCTGCCAAGGGTTTTGGGATGATTCCTAAAACGTTACTACCTCATTCCTGTACGGCCTTTGAAACGATCCCCATAAGTCCAAGATTGCCTCCGCCATATACTAAGTGCATATTCCTTGCAGCTAAGACTCGGCCTAATTCCTGTGATGCTTCTATGTATTGTGGTTTAGTACCAACACTACTACCGCAAAACACACAGATATTTTCAACTCGTCTTCTTGAAGTGGCTTCCATGTTTTACTTTGGATGTCTTCAGAAGTGCAATGATGAGTTGAATTTATAACACTTGAAAAAGGGTGAGTAAAATAATAGCACTAGTACCTGCCAAATGACAATTATTAGTTAAACAGTAAAATAAATCGTGATAGTAAAAAAGGTATGGATCCTGTTGGAGAAAATTAAAGAGAACAACAAAACAAATCACAATTATTAGGAAAAGACAAATAGATATAATATGTACAATAATTTACAACTTGATTGAAGTTTATGCGTCAGGGACAAGCTTCCCATCCAATTTTCTTATAAATTGGCAAACAGGGTCTTTTTGAGTCAGATTCCCAAGACTTAATAGTTGTCTTTCTTTTTGAAATTGTGTATGTAATTTGCGAAAGGCTATGTGAACATATCCACTGGGATGCGTCTCAAGAGTCGAAGATATATCATCTAAAGACTCCTTACTCAAGTCATCCCTAATGAATTTAATTTTGTCTTCGCGATTATCCGACACCATTCCTAAAGAACGACAACGAGTATTGCAATTCTAGCGTGCACATTTGTAACAAACACCCATTTGCTTAGCTCTACGTTTCTTTGCATAGGTGCTTTTTCCAAAACCCAACAGATGTGAAATAAAAGAGTCAGAAGACTCACTTGCCAATTGAACTCGTGCTTCAATTACCCAACGAATGTCATTAGGAACACCGTGAATTGTTAGTAGTCTCATCCGTTCCAAGCGAGCTTTGTAAACTTTCATCAGAGATTTTTGAGGGAGAGAAGGAAATTGCTTGTGAAGATTTGCTAGAGCTTATTCCATCCTGAAATTACTTAACCTGCAAAAACTAAACACACCAAATCACAATATATACAAAAATTGCATGGGTTGCCTCCCTGTGAGCGTTAAGTTTAAAGTCGTCAGCTAGATGTAACTTCTTGAACGTTAGGCTAGATCTGAAAGTGTGACACTTTCTTTTTGTCGCTCAAATGATTCTCCCCAGTAGTGCTTGACACGCTGACTGTTAACCTTGAATGTGTTGTTGGTATTGGTATCCAGTAACTCAACAGCTCCATATGGTAAAACCTGAGTGATCACAAAAGGACCTGACCACCTAGATTTCAACTTTCCAGGGAAAAGTTTCAACCTCGAGTTGTACAACAACACCTGCTGCCTTGGTTCCAACTGTCTGTGCACTATTTTTCTGTCATGCCATTTCTTTGTCTTTTCTTTGTATAATCTGGCATTCTCATAAGCCTGTAGACGAAACTCCTCCAATTCGTTGAGTTGGTGAAGTCTTTTCTCTCCTGCAGCTTGTGAATCAAAATTCAACTTTTTCAGTGCCCAGTACGCCTTGTGCTCAAGCTCAACTGGCAGATGGCACGCTTTCCCAAACCCCAATCGATATGGGGACATACCAATGGGTGTCTTATAACCTGTCCGGTAGGCCTATAATGCATCATCTAGTTTTGTTGACCAGTCCCTCCTTGTTGATCCAACGGTTCTCTCTAAGATTCTTTTGATCTCTCTGTTTGAAACCTCAACCTGTCCATTTGACTGTGGATGGTAAGCAGTGGCAACTTTGTGAGTAACTTCGTATTTGGATAGAAGTGCATCGAAGTATATATTGCAGAAATGTGACCCACCATCGCTGATGATTGCACGAGGTGTTCCAAACCGAGTGAAAATGTTATTTTTCAGGAATTTGATCACCACTTTTGAATCATTGGATGGCAATGCAATTGCTTCAACCCATTTGAAGACGTAGTCTACAGCAACCAGGATGTACATGTTTCCAAATGATTGAACAAATGGTCCCATGAAATCTATACCCCACACATCAATATTTCCACTTCTAGAATTTTTTGCAACGGTCATTCGTTTCTCCTGGAAATATTTCCCATTCTCTGGCACTTGTCACATTGAAAAGCAAAAAGATAAGCATCTTTAAAAAGAGTGTGCCAGAATAAACCTGATTGAAGGACTTTGGCTGTAGTTTTGTTTCCGCTGAAGTGTCCGCCATATGGTGATGAATGACAGTGCTGTAAAATACTGTTGACCTCCTCATGTGGAACACATCGTATCAATAATTGATCAGAATACTATTTGAACAGGTACGGCTCATCCCAGACATAGTGCTGGACTTCTTTGAAGAACTTCTTCCATTGCTGAGTTGTCCATTCCAACGGCCATTTTCCTGACACAATGTAGTTGACATAGTCAGCATACCAAGGGACTTCCTGTTGTTTCATGGCAAACAGCTGTTCATCTGGAAAAGTTTCTTTGATTGACAGTTCTTTGCCAGCTGTTTCTCCATTCTCGAGCCTCGATAGATGATCTGCCACCTGATTCTCTGTCTATTTCCTGTCTTGAATCTCCACGTCAAATTCTTGTAGAAGAAGTATCCAGCGGATCAATCTGGGTTTGGCATCTTTCTTCGTGATCAGATATTTGATTGCTGAATGATCTGTGTAGACCACCACTTTTCGGTGGTTGTGTCGTTTTTCAAAAGCGTACACAACTGCGAGCAACTCCTTTTCGGTGGTTGTGTCGTTGCGTTGAGCTTCATTCAGAGTTCTGCTGGAGTAGTAAATGGTGTGGAAAATCTTTTCTTTACGTTGTCCCAAAATTGCACCTACATCAAAATCACTAGCATCGCACATCACTCCAAATGGAATGGTCCAGTCTGGTGCTACAATGATGGGGGCAGAAACCAGCTTCTGTTTTATGATCTCGAAAGCTTCCTGGCATTCTTTGGTAAAGTTGAAAGGCACATCCTTTTCCAGAAGATTGCAAAGAGGTTTTGCAATTTTGGAAAAGTCTTTGATAAATCTCCTGTAAAAACCTGAATGTCCGAGAAAACTTCGAATCCCCTTGACAGATGTTGGTGGAGGTAGTTTTTCAATTGTTTCAATATTTGCTTTGTCTACCTCGATTCCCTTTTGTGAGATCCGGTGTCCAAGAACAATGCCTTTTTGTACCATGAAATGACATTTCTCCCAGATGAGTACCAGGTTTGTATCTTCGCACCTTTGTAACACTTGTTCCAGATTTTGCAAGCAATGGTCAAAAGAATCTCCAAACACAGAAAAGTCATCCATGAATACCTCCATACTCTGCTCCAGCATGTCTGAGAATATGGCCATCATGCAACGCTGAAAAGTGGCGGGGGCATTACATAATCCAAATGGCATCCCGCGGAAAGCAAAAGTACCATAGAGACATGTAAATGTGGTTTTCTCCTGATCTTCTGGGGCGATGGAAATCTGATTGTACCCTGAATATCTGTCAAGAAAGCAATAGAATTCATGTCCCGCCAATCTGTCTAACATCTGGTCAATGAATGGTAGCGGAAAATGTTCTTTTCTCGTGGCTTTGTTCAGCTTCCTGTAGTCCATGCATACTCTCCATCTAGTCACCGTTCTTGTTGGGATAAGCTCATTCTTTTCATTGGTGACCACAATAATTCCTCATTTCTTTGGCACACACTGTATAGGACTCACCCAAGTGCTATTTGAGATGGGGTAAATGATGCCAGCATCCAACCATTTGATGATTTCTTTCTTCAAGACCTCCTTCGTGATTGGATTGAGTCTCTGTTGATGTTCCACTATGGGTTTGTACTCATCATTCATCAGAATCTTGTGCATGTAAAATGATGGACTAATGCCTCGAAATTCTGTTATAGTCCATCCAACGGCTCTTTTGTGTTCTTGTAATACTCTCAGTAGCTTTTCTTCCTGCTCCAATGTTAGTGAAGAAGAAATAATAACAGGTATTTCAGAAGAGTTTCCAAGAAATGCATACCTGAGATGGCTCGGAAGTAACTTCAGCTCCAGCTGTGGTGGTTGTTCAATCGAAGGCTTGATTCGATCTTTCTTTGGCAGTTCCAAGCTTTCAACTGGTGGTGCTGCTTTGAATCGGAATGGTTAGTCAAGGTAGTTGATACATTCCAGGATTTCAGCATCTAGCTCGCTGTCAGTCATGTTGGTGATTGATGAGCGGAAAATATATCAATATTTGCCGCCCCTTTAACTTAATATTTTGTTTAGTTTCTCGGGTTTGATGAACGTTTTGATGTGTTTTAGTTTATTTTGCAGATAAAATAATATCGGGTCTCAATGAAATCATTTAGGATGAAATATAGGTCAAATAAGGGCAATTATTGGACTTGATATTTTAATTTTGGAGATTGGAAACTTGAAAGGGCATTTTGACGAAGTGCAGTTTTGGAAATTCCAGTTTTGCACATCTGTCGTATTTTGGGCATAACGTTTTACTCAGATATCGGATTGAGCTGATTCAAGTTCCAGATTAAATAAGACTCAAGGATCTACAACTTTGAAAGACAAAATAATTTCGAATTCTGAAGATTTCATGCCCGAAATTGATGAACCATCCAGAAGTGTGTAGTGTGTAATTATTAAAGTCACTTTCAATCATTTTCAAAGCAAAAAAATAAATTAATAAAAATTATCAAATCATCACCAAACATGATAAGAGATTAGTGGAGCAATTAATAATGGATTTGGTGGAGCAATTAGTGGAGCAATTAGTGGAGCAATTAATAATTGATTTGGTGGATGATTTGATGGAGGCAAAATTTTGCCTATAAATACCAAGTCATTTCATTTGTAAAATTCATACTTTCTTCTAAGGAATTCCTTAAGAATACTAAGAAGATTGTATCTTGTTTGTTTATTTACAGCTTTCAGTAATTAATTTTCGTTTTCGCACTTTCTTTTCTTTACTTTTCAGTTTTTACTTTCCGCAATTTACTTTTACGCACACTACTTTTCTTTATTTAATTTTCAGTTTTTACTTTTCAGTAATGAGGAGGTAACTCCCCTTTGTTGGGGTAAAAGGTAAAACTTTTATTACTAATATTTAGATTAATCTCCCTTAATTATAATATATAAACTAGTTAAAACCTGACTTAATGAGGATACCGCCATATTGGTCGGTTGGTAATTAATTATTAATTTGACTTAATCTGGATACCGCCTATATGGCTTGTTGGTAATTATCATGCAAAGTTAATATATTATATTAAGGGAGATATCTAAAATAGAAGTAATAAAAGTGGATCATTTTACCTCAGCATTTTCTTTTATTGTAATTTTACTTTATTTACTTTTCAGCAATTTACTTTTCAGCAATTTACTTTTCAGCAATTTACTTTTTAGCAATTTACTTTCAGCATTTACTTTTCAGCATTTAATTTTCAGTATTTAATTTCAGCATTTACTTTCAGCATTTACTTTCAGCATTTAATTTTCAGTATTTTACTTTATGCCTTTTATTTTATTTAAGTTTTTTTTACTACCCGTAAATATGTGTCGTAACAAAGCCAATTATCTGGGGTTGTGATGAAATCCAATATCACCGGTTTATAAAGGGTTAAATTATAGTTTGGGTAATTTAAAGGTTTACTTATTAAGTCTTAAGCTTAATGCTTCTTGTTGTCTGATCACCAATAAGATTGATGTGGTAAATCTAAAATGAACTAGACATAGGGATTTTAGGTTTCAACCTTAGACTTAATAGCCCACGATCTTCCTTGAGGATAGATAACCCTTTAATAGATTTCCTTACAGGATAGACATATACCTGTCGGGCGGGAGTAGCCATAATTTGAACTTAAACTTAATGAATCCAAATAATTTGGTTGATATAGACATATGGTTCAATTGGGTTAAACTGGGTATTTGCGTCTGACCATCGACAGAGGCTTTTGCATAATTTAGTATTCCAGGTTAGTAAACCAATTTATTACACAAACATAAAATAATCACTTCATCTTTAAAATGATATTGGAAGAAATCACAACCATAGATAGTTTTTTATATTGAATTTTCTTAAAACCTACTTTCGAACAATTTTATTTACTTGTTTTTAAATTTAGAATCGTCACCATTTCAAATCAATCAAACAACCTGTTAGATACTAGTAATCATTTGACTTCATAAAATTAATAGATTAGATATTAAGTCCTCGTGGGATCGATATTTTTATACAACTTGAACGATACGTGCGCTTGCGTTATACGTGTGTGTTTACGCCGGTCAAGTTTTTGGCGCCGTTGCCGGGGACTTAGTTATCTTTCACTATTAATTTAGGGGTTAGATACGTTACTTGTATCTAATTTCTTTTTACTTATTTTTTTTGTTTTCTTGTGTTTCAGGTTCTCAGAAACTACATGAGACGAACCAGAAGCTTTGAACTCCGATCGCTTGACCCAGAAATTGAAAGAACCATCAGACAGTTGAGAAGGGAAAGGCGAGAAGGCCAAGAAGCTTTAGTCAACATGGAACCTGAACCGTTGGAGGTTGCACCACCAATTCCCATTCGAGACATAACCATTCCGGTGGTTGACAGACTCATTTCCTGTATTGTACTTCCTCCCTTACCAGCAAATGCGTGTGACATCAAAACATGCATTCAGATGATTCAGCAGTCAGTTCAGTTTGGGGGGAATGCAATTGAAGATCCTAATGCCCACATCAGTAATTTCCTGGAAGTTTGCGGTACTTTCAACTACAACAGAGCATCAGAAGAAGCAATAAGACTGCGAGTTTTCCCATACTCCTTGAAGGACAGAGCTAAAGCTTGGCTACATTCACTACCAGCAGGTTCCATCACAACTTGGAACACTCTAGCCACCAAATTCCTTGCAAAATACTTTCCACCGGCCAGAACTGCAAAGTTGAGGAATGACATCACATCCTTTGTACAACAAGATTCAGAATCCCTATGTGAATCTTGGGAAAGGTACAAAGATTTGCTCCGGAAATGTCCTCACCATGAGATTCCAAAATGGCTTCAAGTCCAAACATTCTATAATGGACTTTCTGGAATAATGAGAACCACAATTGATGCTGCTGCTGGAGGAGCACTAATGGCAAAAGGAAAAGATCAGGCTTGGGATTTAATTGAAGAAATGGCCAACAATAATTCTTTGTGGCCAATAGAAAGGAGCATGATCCAAAGAATCGCAGAAATTTATGAAGTTGGAGCCAACACAGCACTGAATGTCAAGCTGGATATGATTTGCAAAAATCTGGAAACTCTTAACATGAAGGTTAATGGTGGATCCACAAGTTCATCATATAAAGGACCACCAGAACCAGTTCAGCAGGAAGAAACAGTGAATTTCAAACACATCATCAACGGACAAAGGCCTTGACTTTGGCCAACAAGCCAATGCCAGTTTTGGATCTTGAGTAAGAATCGCTCAATGGAAGGAAAAACGCTTAATATTTAGCGAGGGTTTTTCGCGTGCAAATTGGCAACCAATTTATTATCTTTGTTAAGGTCTCATCATCATACACCCTTAAACATGCATTCTAAACATATAATAAAGCGCATATGAAATAAAATAATAATGATATGCGGATGGATACTTTACATTGATCCTAGATAAAATCTCTCATTTTCTCTCTCCAACTAGCACATGTATTTACTTCTACCCGTTACACTACACTTCTAAAGAAACCTCATTTACATTGAGGGGAATAGGTGAGAAGAGAATACAAAGAGTATAAAGGTGATAAGGCTGGACACGCAGGTCCAATTAATAAATCAAATTTATTACAACAATTTCCAAAATTGTCACACCCGACTAATATCCATCCGATATACATTATTCATGCATCACAACCATGTATTCATACAAGCATGTTATCAATCAATCTAATCCAATTAATTAATCTGATAATTAGTGATCATCCAATGTTCAAACAACGATTTGATTTTCGCTCGAGTCAAACTCGTTTTGCGAATAAGTACTCAAAGTACGAATTCTTGAATTAAATTAAACTACAACATTAAATCCAATATAACATGTATCTAATACTAATTCACCATTCAATTCCAAATTGAATATTACATTTTATAAACGAACCTTTACGACTTAAATTCCAAATTCAATCGTTACGGGTCTCTAAGTCCGATTAACGTCCAACGTTTATTTAATTAAAGTCCAATGGAGTTTTAATTAATTTCTTAAGGCGTGGACTTTTGGTCAACTCGGGTCAAACCGATAACCAAAGTCCAATCCGGGAGTTACCCCATAAGCCTTTAAATTAATTTTGGCCCATTAGGCCCAATTAAATAATCAAGGTCCATTAAGTCATAATTGGACTTTATGGATACGGTTTTGGGCCCAATTGGATCCAACCAAATTGGCCTAAACCTAACTTGGTACAACCAAGCCCAAAAGCCCAATTACAACATTTAAGGCCCAAATCCAATTTCAAGCCTAATTAATTAACTTATAAAATTCCAAATTCCATAATTAATTAACCTAAGTGTAATACACAATTAACCACCCAATTAATATTTCTAAAACATCAATTAGCATACTTAATCATGCATTTCTACATCAAATAGTGTCCAACACAATTTATCAAAATCAAACCCAATTTACATGCTTAAAGTCTCGGCAATTAGGGTTTTTCCAATCCGATTCGGTTTCAATCCAATTGAATCCACAATCATTAATTCCCAAATCATTTCAACTCATCCAATGAATTAAAATAAAAAACACAATGAATTTCAAAAAATCAAAGAATTCGGCCAAGCCACTTTAAAAGGGAAAAATTGTTCCAAGTCAAAATTCAATCCAATTGAACTTCAAATTAACATTACCCACTTGTTTTAAGTCATCCAATGATCAAACAAACAAAATTACCAAGACTAATTTAGGGTTCTAAATTCGGCCATGCCCAAAATTTGGGGAAAAATGGATCCAACCAAATTTCTTGAAATTGAACATACACAACTTCAATTAATCAACATACAAGCATACTTAATCAATCAATTCAACCAAATCATGCTTCAATTGATTTTACCCAATTTGCCATGCCCAAAATTTGGGGAAAAATGAATCCAACCAAATTTCTTGAAATTGATCATGCACAACATCAATTCAACCTCATTCAAGCATACTATATCAAAAAATTTAACCATTTGATGCTCAAATTGAGTTTACCCAATTTTAACCCTAACTTTTTTCATGCTTGAACTAAGCTCATAGATACCATTGTTGGTTTCTAATTAGGTCCCAAGAATCATCCAATACAAGCACAAAAACGCATGAATACATCAAGGAATAATGGCGGAAACATATACTCACAATGATTGGATTTGATGCATCAAAGAACACAAGTCTTTTTTCCCTCTTCTAGGTCACGGAAATGGCTCCCAAAGTCAGTGGATGGCTCGGTTTTGGGTGTCTTTGTGTCTCCAAGATTCGGCCATTGAAGAACCTCCATGAAAGCTCCAAGCTTCAAGCTTTTCCATGCTCACAAAATCACTTCCCTATCACCTATGTATAACCCATGTGTTCTAGCACTCCTTATTCTTCTTGGATTTTTGGTCAAACCAAAATGGAAGAGAAGAAAATGGCTCAAAGCCAAGAGAGGAAGAAGAAAACGTTTTTTGGCTCCAAAATGCCAAAACCGTGTGTACTGTAAATTGTAGAGAGAGAGAGAAAATGTAAATGGTTTTATTATTTCAAAATTTAATAAAAGCATTTACCACCTTTTACTTTCAAAAAGTAAAGTCAAAAAAGGAAAAGCAAAAAGCAACAAATGCCTTTTCAATCACATCACTATTCACATCAAGTCACTTTAATAAAGTGACTATATGTCATGTCACATCACTCAAAGTGACAAGTGATTTGAGGATTGATGCGACTAGCGATTTGACGCTTGATGTGACTTGCGTGCCGCGCTCGAATTCGAAATGCGAATGCGCTCGCAATCACTCTCGGGCTCGGGTTCACTAATTCCAAATTAACGAATTTTCCGTCGAGTCGTAATTAAATGATTACGCCTAGCAAAATCACTATTCACGTCACTAACGAATTAATTCTAAATTAATTCGTTCGCCCGAATTAAAATCCAATTTCAATTCCGTGTCGAAATCCAATTTCGCATAATATATCTAATATATTATTTTATTGATTAATTCCAAATTAATCGTTCTCTCTCTTCAATTAATATTTTATCGCAGATAAAATATCTCCGTAATTAATCCCAGATTAATTTTCTCTCTCATCGAATTAATCCCAGATTAATAAATTGCGAGTCATACGTCATCGGTGAATCTCTGGGAAGCCACCCATGAGATCCCCGGATATGTTGGCAGTAAATTCGGTAGTCGGACTATCCGAACACGTAAGTACCTCGTACTAAGTTTGTACCGATTTACAAGACAATGTTGGCTTCTAGCAAAGCGCCATGCCTACCCAATTCTCCAGAAATATCCTTATAAGAATATGTGATCTATATCAAGCGTAGTATACCGAAGTATTGCGTATTTCTGTCCAGTACCGAATAATCACGTGCAAGGCCTGGGGCTGGAATTGTGTCTGCCCCGTACGAAGCACATATCAGATGTCTAGTAACTAGTCTCTATAATCGGATAAACATGACCTAGTCATAATATCCCGATAGCTCGAGCATTTAAGAGAACGAGTTCCGTATCCTACGTGACCATCATCTCCACTATGACTGGAGTGATACTTTCGTCTTGACATCACACCCAACACACTACGATTCCCAATATACCTAGTATCGGCGTACACAGAACCGGTTAAAGCCCTGGACGACCTCAACTAAAGTATATTGATTGTCGTATGTATTAGCGGTGCAAGTCTCAGGTTAAGACTAAATACACATACCCTGATTGCAGACTCCCATAGACACATAGTCATACTACCAATGGAATTCCGCGGGGGTCTATCCAGAGCGAAGCTGTTTCCCGTACCATCGGTAAAACACAACCTCCTACCGCACTTGCATAAGTATCCAATACTTAAATTTATGAGAACTATGCCTGTTATGCCGTCACAACGTGCACAAGTGCAATACTAGTCTTTTCCGCATTACTGATGTCCAATCTCGATAATACTCTGACTATGGATATTTAATGATTTATCCTTCGTGGACTGATACTGTCTCATATCATTCTCCATCCAGGAACAAATCATAGGGACCTCTCATCACTTATACATCTAAGGTGATCTAATCACAAATGATAAGAGAGCAATCTCCTTTGTCACATAGTTAATTTGTACAACAACACCGTGATCTGTACAAATAGTGACACTATGGGTCATAATTGTCTAACAGTGTTGGTACTAAACCACAATACATAGAAGCAGCACGAGAATTGGGTCGAGTCTTAGCTGCAAGGAATATGCAGTTAATATATGGCAGAGGAAATCTTGGACTTATGGGGATCGTTTCAAAAGCCGTACAGGAATGAGGTAGTAACGTTTTAGGAATCATCCCAAAACCCTTGGCAGAGGCAAATCTTATTGGATCATCAAACGGAGAGGAACTGATGGTGCCAGGTATGTCTGAACGACTGGTAGAAATGATTAATCGTGCTGATGCTTTTATTGCTTTGACAGGTGGTTTGGGCACATTGGAGGAAATTTTTATAGTACTATCTTGGGCGAACCTGAACATACACCAGAAACCAATTGGGTTGTTTAACGTTGATGAATTTTATGATTTTCTTTGTGTGTTTCTTGATGATGCCCGGAGAAATGGGTTCATATCAAAACCTTTAAAAGAACTCTTTTTTACTGCCAGAACTGCTCCGGATCTAATAGACCAACTCTTAGCCTATGAACCACAAATTGACCCTGTCCTTTCAAAGATAAATTGGTCCGAGGATGATCGTGGTAAGAGGCGTCGTGTTAATCTGGATCTTAACCTTTAATCTCCTGTAGAATTTCAGCTAACCAGGTATTATCTTCTAAACACTTCTACTACTGTTTAAGACATTGGGGACAATGTCTCATTTAGGTTTGGGGGAGAGAATTAGTTGATTAGTACCTTGTTATTTTAGTTGTGTGTTGTTTCTATTTTTAGTTCAAATTTTTTCGAAAAATACAAAAAAAATAGAAAATTTTTCAAAAATTACAAAAAATATTTTGTGTTTTTGTATTTTTATTTTGACTAAAAAGGTGAAATTGGTAAGAGATAGCTGAGTAAGGAGTTTCCACTCCTGAGACGTATCTCAAACCTAATTCGAAACAAGTTAATTTTTGTTTATTTCCTTTTGAATTATTTAATTTGTAAATTCTCCATAAAATTAACTAAAATGAATCTTCATATGCTCAGTTGACAGATATTATCAACATACATGGTAACATACGGACATGAGCTAAAATTGAAAAGTTTGTAATATTCAGTTCTCTAGTTTAATTGAGGAAGCATCTCAAAAAGCAATGGAGTAAAAAAAAAAAAAAACGTCGAGATCCGAGTTATTAAGTTTGTAAGGGTGTTTTTGACACCTAGTGCCCTAAAACCAACTGGTTTGGGAGTCATTGGCCCAAAGCTCGCTACATGGTGTTGGATAATATGACCTATAGCGTCACTATTTGTACAGATCATGGTGTTGTTGTACAAATTAACTATGTGACAAGGAAATTGCACTCTCATCATTTATTATTAAATCACCATAAATGTATAAATGAAGATAGGTCCATATGATTAGTTCCTGGATTGAGAATGCTATGAGACAGTATCAATCCCCGAAGGATTAATCATTAAATATCCCTAGCCGGAGTATTATCGAGACAGGACATCGATAATGCGGAATAGGCTAGTATTGCACTTGTGCGCGTTGTGAGGGCACAATGGCATAGTCTCATATATATAAGTATTGGATACTTATGCAAGTGCGATAGGAGGTCGTGTTTCATCACCGATGGTATGGGAAACAGCTTCGCTCTGGATAGACCCCTCGGAATCCCATTGGTATTATGACTATGTGTCTATGGGAGGCCGAAATCAGGGTAGGTGTGTATAGTCTTAACCTGAGACTTGCATCGCTAATACTTACGATAATCGATAGACTTTAGTCTTGGTGGTACAGGGCTTTACCGGTTCTGTGTACACCACTTCTGGGTTATCAGAAAGTCGTAGTGTATTGGGTGTGATGTCAAGACGGAAGTATCACTTCAGTTATATTGGAGATGATGTCACGCAGATACGGTTCTAGTGCTCTTAAGTGTTTGCGCACCATCGGGATGTTATGACCAGGTCATGCATATCCGATTATAGAGACTAGTTACCAGACATCCGACATGTGCTTCGGACGGGGCAGACACTTATCCAGCCCCAGCCCTAGCACGTGACTATCCTATACTGGGCCGATATACACAATACTACGGTATACTACGCTTGATACAGATCTATATATTCCTGTAAGAATATTTCTCTGGAGAATTGGGTAGGCATGGCGTTTTGCTAGAAGCCAACCTGTCTTGTAAATCGGTATAAAACGTAGTACGAGGTATTTACGTGTTCGGATTATCCGACGACCGTATTTACTGCCAACATATTCGGAGATCTCATGGGTCGCTTCCTGAAGATTCACCGATGATGTATAACTCGCACTTTAATTAATCTGGGATTAATTAGAAGAGAGTGAAAATTAATCTGGGATTAATTACGGAGATATTTTATCTGGGATAAAATATTAATTAAAGAGAGAGAACGATTAATTTAGAATTAATCGGATAAAATAATATATTCGATATATTATATGAAATTGGATTTCGGCGCGGAATTAAAATTAGATTTTAATTCGGGCGAACGAATTAATTTTGAATTAATTCGTTAGCGACGTGAATAGTGATTTCGCTAGGCGTAATCATTTAATTACGACGCGACGGAAAATTCGTTAATTTGGAATTAGCGAACCCGAGCCTGAGCGTGATTGCGAGCGCATTCGTATTTCAAATTCGAGTGCGGCACGCAAGTCACGTCAAGCGTTCAAATTACTAGTCGCATCAATTGTCAATCACTTGTTACTTTGAGTGATGTGACATGACATGTTGTCACTTTATTAAAGTGATGTGATGTGAAGGAAAGCTTTATTTCTTTTTACTTTTTTGGCTTTTGCTTTTGATTTTTGAAATTCAAAGTTTTGGTAATGTTTTTAATTGGTTTTTGGAAAATCAATTTAATATAAACAAAATAAGGCTTTCTCTCTCCCTCATGCAATGACATACGGTCTTTTCTTTTCCCTCCTTTCTCTCTCGGCTTGAAGCCGTTTTTCATCTTCTTCTCTCTCGTTTTTCTGGTTCTGCCGAGAAGTAATGAGAAGCAAAGAATTGATTTTGTTTCAAAACCAAGTGCTAGCACACACATAGAGTTATCCTAAGGTGATAGGGAAACGAATTTATGAGCATGGAAAAGCTTGAAGCTTGGAGCTTCAATGGAGTCTCACATGGCCGAATCTTCAAGGAACAAGATGGACCAAAACCGAGCAGCCCCCTGTCAAATATAGCTACTGCCGAGCTTCATGGAGGAGGCCAAAACATTTTTGTTCTTTTTTGCATCAAAACCGAATTCAATGTGAGTATATTCCGCACCTCCTATGTTGTGTATTCATGCGTTTTCTTGCTTGATTTGTTGATTGGGACCTATATTAGATCTCAACAATGGTATCTTGAGCTATTATCAAGCATGAAAAAGTTAGGGTTTATTTTAGGCAAAATCGATTTTGACTTGTTTTGGTTAAATTGATTGATTAAAGCGTATGTTTTGTATGTTGATTAATTGAAGTTGCGCTGATCAATTTCAAGAAAATTGGATTGGATCAATTTTCCCCAATTCTTTAGGTTGAACATGTAACTTGTGTTAGACATTATGTCCCATAGCGTCACTGTTTGTAAATGATATTGTATTATTGTACAAAATTAACTATGTGATAATGAAATTGCCTTTTGCCGTTTGTAATATTATTTACTT